>CM060125.1:12873400-13009886 GCA_030522415.1 Channallabes apus
GTTCATCTACCGGGTGCGGTTGGCGGGGCAGGCGCGAGTGTTGCTCCACCGAGACCGTCTTGCGCCTTTCCAGCCGCACGCCGGCGAGACAGCGAATTCTGCGGAGGCTGAACCGCCTCCGGGACAATGTGCACTACAACAGGACCCCGTGAACGCCGACCGCCTTCACGCCTCCAAGACTGAGAGTCATGGTGACCGGGGACGGTCACAGCTCGGGTGGGGGCAGTGTGGCGTGGGTGGGCCAGCGGCTGACGACCGTCATGCTTTGCGGGGGTTTTCTCTGTCTCTACCATGAGAGAGAAGGGTGTTTGTGTTAGTGGCTTCGGCCAAGTTGGGTGCGTGTTATGTGTGTGTGCTTGACCTGTGTATGTGTGCTTGTGCTGAGAGTTAATAAACTACTCCCCAGCCATTTGCATTGGGGAGCAAGTAAGCTCACTCGTACTCCAAGATCCCTGCTAACGTCGGAAAACGCTACACTATTAATCTGTAAAAATAAATACATAAATAATACATTATATATTTTTAATGGTATCAGTTTTTGTTTAAAAAAATTTTCTATATTTAATGCCCGTAGCGTCAAATTTCCACAGCAGCAGCGACAGGTATCCGAGGTGCTTGTGTTACCATGGTAACGCTAGGAGGAAGTGACGTTGCATGGTGTTCTGAATGGTGGAATTTTGTAGAGGGAAGTTCCCTTATCAGACATTTCCTGCGCAGGGAGTAGGGAGTAGTAATTTCAATGTATATGAACTTCATTCTCCCTGATTAGTAGTAGCGTTTCTTAAATAGACCGCTAATGGACAGTTTAGAAGACAACGAGTGATTTATTTACCACAACAAAAGTGGCTGATATGGAGGGTCGGAACAATGTTTGAATTTCCAATTCAGAGTCTCGTGGGATTCCGATGAGTTAGTTATTCCTCGCGAAGGCGAGGAAACACATTTCACAAAACAGTAATTTTCATATTAGCCACAGATTCCGTGCTTCAATTTTCTTTTTGCAAATAATCACCTGCGTTTTCTGCCGCTGCAATATTGAGACATTATGTGGACAGTTCTAAATAAGCCTTGTGATTGAGCAGTGATGATCATTATACGTCCTACTCCGTCTTCTAAACTGTCCAACAGCAGGCTGTTTACAAACCAGTACTACCATTCAAGGAGAATGAAGCGAAAAGTCCGTCTACACTGAAATGACTTGCTTTTACACTGAAACGCCTTCCGGTTACACTGAAACGCCTTCCGGTTACACTGAGAATCTCATAGGTGTATGTGCGTGCGCGGAGAGTATGTATGTGTGTGTGCGCGCGCATTTCATATGTAGTTGTGTGAGCAGTTAGTAGTATATATGTATGTGTGAGTGTTTCATATGTGTGTGCATGAGTGAAGTTTGATTTAAGCCCTATATGGCACCTGTTTAGGTGCGCGATACACTGTATTGCAAAATACAATTTCCTTCATTTTCTTAAAATCGACAGGGGTTGGATGACGCGACTCTGTCAGCGTTTCCAGAAGAAAAGGTAAAAAGCAATACAAAACAAATTATGTACAAGTTACTCTATCCGAATGCAGTGTAATCGCTTAGTAATTTAATAATAACTAACCAGTGAAGCCCGTTACATGCATCTAACTCCAACAGTTGTTGTGACCTAACGAGGTCAGCTTATTTAAGACATATGAAGTAATATTTTATCATTAAAATTTCACACCATGAGGCAAATTTAAGTACTATTCGCAGGGGATTAGGATTACCTGGGGACCTCGTATGATTACCCCCTCACATCCGAATTTTGTGTGACGCAGTCGCATGGGATACACGACGCCTGCAATTTTACTCGAATTTACTGACTTATCTCCAGATGAACAATATATATCCTTAAGTGTGTGTCTCTTAAGAGTGTGTTGTGATGAAAAGAGGAGGGGAGTGTGTGTGTGTGTGTCCGTGCATTCGTGCGTGACTACACACAGACTATGTGTGAGGCATAGAATGGATGTTCAGTTAGATTGATAAAAAAAAAGAAACAATTTTGTGCCTTGTGTCATTTATTTCACCAGGTTAAGATCTAATAACTTGACCTGTGCACTTGGTAATACTAGTCTGAATACGACATTAAGTTGTCACTTTTCCAGTGTGGAAACATACTGTATACTATGTTTTTTAATACCTGCTGTATATTTTCAGTATATTTCTTATAAGATCATCTGTATATACAAGACAGTTCAGCTTCACATATAGTAAATAAATTAATTTAAATGTTTCAGTAGCAGAAAATGAAATTTCATAATTTATGATAATTTCCATAAGGGAACTTGAAAAGTAGGAATCATAGCAAAATTGCACCACCTGTTAGTCATAAAATGACTAATAAAAATTACAATAAAGTTAATAATAAATGTCCTTTTATTTAATTAAAACTATATATAAAAAATCTAATTTCGTCATAATTTACTAAAGTGAAAGAAAGAATAATGAAATAAAGAAAGCATTTGCAGTCGATTTTCTGTCAAAACTGCAGGGAAAGCGAGACAGAAAGAGGAACCATTGTGATAATCGTTCAGAAAAACTCTGTGGAAACACAAATGCCCAAAAAACTGAGCGATGTTAATATGTGTGTGTCAGGGTTTGACATTAACTTTTTTGCTCACTGGCCAATGTGGCTAGTGGATTTCCGGAGTCATTTCAGGATTAGCCATTCAGCCTGTTTACTAGCCACAATTTTGTTACCAGAAAATCGCAGTTTTTTCTTCACCATGATACGTTAATGTTTGTTATATCTAGATTTACTTATAAATGACAGCATACACTGTATCACTATAGTAGTAGTCAAGTATTCAGTACTGTTAAGATAGCTCCCAATATAAAAACATGCAAACATGAACAGTATATTCTGCTTATTGAACTTAAATTCTCATCCTGTTGAGAAGCAATAGCCCTTTAAGGAAATGATGCACACACACCAAACAGGAAGCAAAAGTGTGTGTGTGTGTGTGTGCGTGCGATGCATGTGTGAACAATGTTCAAACACTACAGGTACTTACTCGCACATCCAGACGTAGTCTGTGAATGGTCGACACTTTTTTCCAATTGCGTGGATGTTTCGGAACAGCAGCTCCATCCTCTCCAGCTCAGCCGACTTCATGACAGCCAAGGTCTTCAAAGCTATGCTGTCCTGGAGTGAACCCATCGTCTTCGCCCGTTTTGACTTGATACTACCAACGTGTGTGTCGTGGTCTTTTATAGTCTCCAGTTTAAAATTGTTGGTGCCAGTCACAAAAGAAAGACCCCTCGCTCGCTCGTTTCCGTACTCCCTGCAATCCTGGCAGCGCATGGTGTTTTTTTCTTTGCAGTGAACTAGCCAATCTCGCCCTAATTTCCATTTCTCATTAAACTGTCTTACCTTCCTCTTATCTTGTTCCTCTTGTTCATTTACAACAGTACCAGCAGGGTCTGAAACACCAGTTATATGGCGCCACATAATACTGTCCAATAGGCCTATCAGTTGAGAGTAACTTTACAGCTTCCTACCGCAGGTTATCACTGCTAAGCTGAGCGAGTGGAGCAGAAAGGGGGGACGGGGGGAGGGAGGAGCAATTCAGTGTAGATCCGCCACTGATCAGATGCCTTTAGAGAAATCTACAAAACAAAAATTTATTGATATTGTCATACCAAAGAATAAACTAATAAACTACCCGCCAAAGTGGCTAGTGAGATAAAATTTATTACCCGCCACAGCCGAATTTTACCAGCATTTGGCGGGTGCCAATGTCAAACCCTGGTGTGTGTGTGTGTGTGCGTGTGTGTGTGCATGCACATTACACAAACACACAGCGTGTGTATTCACCCAGCAGGGGAGACGATTACCTACAATTCCGCAGCGCAAGAGAGAGAAAAACCGTTGGCTCAGTTGTGATGACGTGACGCTCAGCGTCAGAACAAGAAGCGCATGCGTGATATATGATACTCGGTGCTCGTAAACCATGACAATGCTCGTTTTTCAAGTCAAAATTTATTAAAAATTGTTGCTCGTCTTGCGGAACACTCGCAAACCACATTACTCATAATCCGAGGTTCCACTGTAATGTGTTATAAAATGTGCAGATGTTGTTACAGCAGTGTTAAAATGTAAAAGTATATTTTTTCATAGATTTAATTTAATTGTTTATGTATTCCTGCTTCTTGATCTGATACAAAAGCAACAATGTTAGAAGTTTCTTTATTAGGAGGAGTTTATTAATTAATGCTGTTCTACACACCAGACCATTTCAGAGATCAACACCGCAACCTTTTACGAGGACGCTGAGACGCTGCTTTTCTCCGCCAGACTGAACAATTTTTAAACGTTTTCGTCCCCTTACAAAGAGTGAACATATAACAGATAAGTATTATATACTATCTTATAATATATTCACTCGAAACGTGTGTTATATCGTTAAGTTTTAATTGTTTTGCAGCACACCGCTTTTAGTCAGCATTAGCATCGCTAGCCCGTTAGCCTGGCTATCACAAGTTTGTTTACGCTTCTTCACACTGATTATTTCTATTTTTAGACACCATGTCGGTTGTGTCTCTGCCTCTGTGTGCAGGTGAGGATACATTGGAGCTGCACTCGGTGGATTCGGAGCTGGAGGCCGTGGAGAAGCTGATCCGCGACCTACAGGTGAAGCTGGCCTGGCTACAGCAGCGGAAAGCCACGCTGGAATCGTCGCGGACCGACGCTCACATGTCCCAGGTAAATTCTCAGCGTGAGAATTCTCCTACAACCTCAACCCCGCGTGTTTCTCTGCCCAGGTCCAACGCACCAAGGACACAGCCCGCCCAGGTTTCCTTCACTCTGGTGCTGGATACCACGAGGCCTGGATACAGCAGCAGCGGAAGACGTGCGCCAAGTCCCGGGCGAGGACCTCTCCCCCTCTGATGCCACCTGTCTTCGAGATCTCGACCCGAAACTGCTTCGCTCCTCTTCGCGAGATGGCACACGACGCGCTGGTCATCGGAGACTCCATCGTCCGGCACGAGCGTGCTACCACGGCTAAAGGTAAGGCGTACACTCGCTGTTTACCTGGTGCACGTGTTCTTGATGTTGCTGCACAGGTGCCTACGGCCCTGACGAAGAACATTCAAGCTGTGGTTCTTCATGCTGGCACGAACGACACCAGGCTGAGTCAGATGGAAATCCTAAAGAAGGACTTCAGGAGCCTGGTTGAGAAGGTCCGCAGCACATCACCCACGACAAGGATCGTCATATCTGGACCGCTTCCCACATTTCAGCGAGGAATCGAGAAGTTCAGTAGATTATTTGCCTTTAATGAATGTTTACAATCTTGGTGTCAACAACAGAAATTCCCCTTTGTTGATAACTGAAATGTTTTCTCGGAGCGTCCTAGGCTCTACCACACTGATGGCCTACACCCTAGCAGAGCTGGAGCAGCGGTCCTCTCTGACAACATCTCCAGGGCACTACGAATCATCTGACTGGCGGTAAGTCATACCGTAGATTCCAATCACATTAGCCACATCACAACTCACCATGCTGATAGACGCACACACATAGCTTGTCCTATAGAAATTGTGTCTGATCCCCGAATAGTTAGAAAAAAGAATAAATTTGTTAAATTTTCCCGAAACAATCTGATAACCATAAAACCAGAAAAAGGTCAAATAAGTAGTCAAAATCCACCTCTAAAGTTTGGACTTCTCAACATTAGATCCCTTGCGCCTAAAGCACTTATTGTTAATGAAATGATCTCAGATTACTGCCTTGACGTACTCTGTCTCACCGAAACCTGGCTTAAACCAAATGAATATATTTATCTGAATGAGTCTACTCCGTTAGGATATTTCTATATGCACGAGCCCTGTCTAACTGGTCGCGGTGCAGGTGTCGCCACTATCTACAATGATGTACTCACTGCTACTCAGTAAATATGGCCCAGGTTTAACTCATTTGAAGTGCTTATCATTAATGTTGCACTCAATGAAATACGTAATAAACCCTTGCTATATTTTACCCTGGCCACCGTGTACAGACCCCCGGGGCCATATGTCGATTTTCTTAAAGAATTTGGACATCTGCTATCAGACATATTGGTTACTGTAACTCTGACAAAGTGTTGATAGTCGGAGACTTTAACATTCATGTAGATAATGCTAACGCTTTAGCACTCACATTTATGGATTTACTAAATTCCTTTGGGGTTAAACAAAATATAATTGGAGCAACTCACCGCTTTAATCATACACTAGATTTAATTATATCCCATGGTATAGATGTCTCTAATATAGAGATCTTACCTCAAAGTCATGATATCACAGATCACTCCCTCCTAATATATACTCTACTCGTAGAACAGATTAGCTGTGTCTCCCCACATTATCAGTTTGTTAGAAATATGAATCCAACTACTAAAGACAGATTCACAAATAATCTGCCGGATCTGTCCCAATTTCTTATTAGACCCCTAAATGTAGATGATCTAGATGAAGTGACTAGCAGCATGGGCACTATTTTTACCAGTGCATTATAGACTGTTGCTCCCATCAGATTAAAAAAAGTCAGAGATAAAACACTTGCACCGTGGTACAACAGTCATACTCACGCCCTAAAGAGAGCAACACATAACCTCGAGCAAATATTGGGGGAAAACTAAATTAGAAGTTTTTCGAATTGCGTATAAAGACAGTATGTGCAGCTATAGACAGACTCTAAAAAATGCTAGGACTGAGCATCTTAGCCAACTGATAGCAAGAAACCAAATTAGTTTGTATTTAGTACAGTAGCTCGCCTAACAAAACCTAAGATGCCCACAGAGAGAATCCCATCACAGCTTAGAAGTGAAGACTTTATGGACTTCTTTAATGAAAAAATCAATAGTATCAGGAAGAAAATAATGGAAGTTCAACATCTAATAGTATCTCACGATCCAGTTCAGCCTATAGCTTCACTTTTAGATTTTCAGTGCTTTACAGATATACTGTAGGACAGGAAGAGCTGTATAAACTTATTTCCTCAGCTAAATCAACAACGTGCCTGTTAGACCCAATCCCAACCAGATTTTTAAAAGAAGTGATGCTTACGGTTGGAGAGCCACTTCTAAACATTATTAATTCTTCATTACATCTAGGTCACGTCCCTAAACCTTTCAAGTTAGCAGTTATTAAGCCGCTTCTTAAAAAATAAAATTTGGACGCGAATGAAATAACAAATTACAGACCGATTTCAAAGCTTCTGTTCATATAAAAAATATTAGAAAAAGTAGTATCAGCTCAAATATGCACATTCTTGCAGGATAACAACATCCTTGAAGAATTTCAGTCAGGTTTCAGGCCCCATCATAGTACAGAAACTGCACTAGTTAAGATTGCAAACGACTTGTTTTTAGCTTCAGACCAAGGCTGCATCTCAATACTAGTCTTACTTGATCTTAGTGCTGCATTCGACACTGTACATCATAATATTCTTATAGATCGCTTACAAAATCACATAGGTATTCAGGGACAAGCATTAAAATGGTTTAGATCATACCTGTCTGATCGATACCATTTTGTAGATCTGAATGGAGAACCGTCTGGTGTAATGCCAGTGAAACATGGGGTCCCACAAGGGTCAGTTTTAGGACCTCTGCTGTTCTCAGTATACATGCTTCCCTTGGGTAACATCATTAGAAGACATGGGATTAGTTTCCATTGTTATGCTGATGATACCCAATTATATATCTCAACAAAACCAGACGAAATACCTAAGTTGTCTAGATTAACTGAGTGTGTCCAGGACATAAAAGATTGGATGACCAATAACTTTCTTTTACTAAATTCAGATAAGACGGAGATATTACTCATCGGCCCAAAAACCAGCACACAACAGCTTTCACAATTCAGCCTGCGTTTAAAAGGATGTACTGTTACTACCAGCTCGTCTGTAAAAGACCTGGGCGTAATATTAGACAGTAACTTGTCCTTTGAAAATCACATTTCAAATATCACAAAAACAGCCTTTTTCCAGCTTAGAAATATTGCCAAACTTAGGCGCATCTTATCCGTATCTGATGCAGAAAAGCTAGTTCATGCATTCATGACCTCCAGACTGGACTATTGTAATGCATTGCTAGGTGGTTGTCCTGCATCCTTAATAAACAAGCTTTAGTTAGTCCAAAATGCAGCCACCAGGGTTCTCACTAGATCCAGAAAATATGATCATATAACCCCAATATTATCATGCCTGCACTGGCTACCTGTTCAGTTTAGAATGAATTACAAAATAGTATTACTTACATACAAGGCTTTAAATGGTTTAGCTCCCACATATCTAACCAGTCTTCTGATACGCTACAATCCACCACCCGCCTTAAGATCACAAAACTCCGGACTTCTGCCCTCTGCACCTACTGACTCATCCCTCTGCTGAACTGGACTTCATGTTAATTTAAAGAACTTCTGTCATATTGAACGTTCACCTGCATAACACACATGATGTTATATAATTTCTATCTGTTATCACCCAAATGAGGATGGGTTCCCTGTTGAGTATGGTTGCTCTCAAGGTTTCTTCCTATTGCCATTTCAGGGAGTTTTTCCTTGCCACCGTCGCCGTCACCCTTGGCTTGCTCAACAGAGACATTTCATTCATCATTCATTCATCACATTATTATCTAGACACATTTTATTCACACATACACACTTCCAAATATTTTCTTTTCTAAAAACAAAAAAACAAAATTCTTTAATTTTTTGTAAATTTTCTTTCATTTTTGTGAAGCTGCTTTGAGACAATGACCATGGTTAAAAGCGCTATATAAATAAACTTGAATTGAATTGAATTGAATTCTACTGGGCGGCACGGTGGTATAGTGGTTAGCACTGTCGCCTTTCACCTCCAGGGTCCGGGTTCGATTCCCGGCCAGGCTCGATTCCCGTCTCTGTGTGCATGGAGTTTGCATGTTCTCCCCGTGCTTGGTGGGTTTCCTCCAGGTACTCTGGTTTCCCCCCACAGTCCAAACCCATATGGAAATGTTTATTAAAAATCACCTGTGATTCTTATATGTTCCAACAGAATATTGTAAGGGACATATAAAAACCACATATGCAAAATGTATAATATTTATGTATTTTCAATCATATATGTTATATATGTCCTACACATGACTTAGCCTTGTTGAATTTTATGATGCAAAAGCATAGTGAAAGAATGCTAATTTAATATGAATGTCCACCACATCTCTTGATACGTGTATAAAACAGAGCAGATTAGCAGTCAGTATAAGGCTGTACTTAACTCATGCCCTTGCTCTTATCTTGTCCTAAGTGGAGCCCTATGCCTATAGTCAATCATACTGTACACTGATTTTTAGATGAAACACAACATTTAAACTACACACAAGCACATATTTTGATTACAAAATTATTTATTAGAGTGTGTTCTATAACAATAAAGTTACATATTTCACATATCAGTTTTTCTTTCAAATTTAACATCACCAGATTTAATTTTCATTTGACATTTTCTATATCACAACTTTATCGCAGTATTAAGTTTAGTATATACAACTTTTCAAAATCTCAAAAAGATTCTTATGCATATAATCTCCAACATAGTTCATGTCACATATCCAAAAATAACCTTCTGAAGCCATTTTTTAACCCCTCATTTTTTTTAAACATTAGGTTACAGTAGGTCACTGTTCTGGAAACATATTTGTCTCAGCTTTATTTACAGTAATATGTTCTGATTTGTTTACAAACAACAGGCCCAGACTGTTCACAATTAATGTAGATACACGGTCTCACAATGTCGTTGCTGTAAACTGCACTTTCAAATCCTGTAGGAAAATGAACTGTCTTCATAAAAGCCAATGATATTTTGACAGTACATCCTCGAACCAGCTTCTGCACTGTACAATTTGCAAATTTGCCAACTGCGTATAGGTGATGTTGGTCATCACTGACACAAAGAAAATATGATACCTTGAAAATACTGCCATCTTTCAGTATCACAACAGAGTTGTTCCGTTTCTTTGTCTTGGTATATGTTTGGCTGTGAATGACTTCTCCAATGAAGTCCATTGAAGTTCATTATTCTGTTATAGTACCTGCCGGTAGAGGTCCTGGGGACATCTAGCAATGCAAGCAATGCATTCGTATCATTTTCAGACAATGGCCTAATCTTTGGCACTCCAAGTGCAGTCACCCTGTCATATCTAGCATAGTTCCTTACATGATGTTTACTGGAGGTCATGTTA
Organism: Channallabes apus; assembly: GCA_030522415.1. Lineage (NCBI taxonomy): Eukaryota > Metazoa > Chordata > Actinopteri > Siluriformes > Clariidae > Channallabes > Channallabes apus. The sequence continues at coordinate 12,883,634 of CM060125.1, forward strand.
GTGTAGAATGATTTCATTTCAGGTGAGACATCATCAGATAAGCAGGCCTTAGCTATGCGTGGCAATGCACGAGACCATGCTACCCTTTTGCAAATCTGCTGAGGCACTGCATTACTGCTTTTTACTTGCTTGGGCAAGTAGCCATTATAGTTCTCAAACATGAAAGCAGACTGGGCCCAGAGAGGACCGAAATTCTCAACACTCTTAGTCAAATGCAGGAGTGAATGCACATTGTACGTCATCTGATCTTCACCGTACAAAGACTGAACTGATTTAACATACAGCTCAAGAGCCTCATGAGCATGGTCAGTATCCTCTTGGCTAATGTTTATACCTAGCAAAATGCTCACACCCTCCACAAGTAAAGCCCAGTGACAAAGATACTTGTTTGGAAGTATCCCCTTCAGAACTGGCAAACTGTAATATAAAAGCCAGCCATTCGTGAGCTTTCCAAAACCTTCGCTCGACAATAGACCTTGGGATTCGGGAAAAAATGCTTGGAGGCTTGATTGCTAAAAGATTTCCATCCACTCTTGCGGTGTTCAAACTAATATACCATGGTTTACTGCAGCTTTTGGAATCAAACCATAAAGTGGCCATTTGCCGGCAAACACCCAACAACACACAATGCATGTAATCAGGGACCATGCCATCGATCAGGTTAAAATTGGGTAAGTCCACAATTGGAGATGGCCCTTTTATGCTCAAAATGCTTTGTTCATTGTGTTTGGCAATTTTACCTATTTGCACAGTTGTATTGTGATCTCTAAGTTCTGGCAAATCCCCCAAACTAGGATATACTCGCACAGTCCCATTGCCTTTTCTCACCTGAACACCTGGATGAAGACAGTGCCCACACCCATGCTCTCCATTAAACTGTTTGAAATTTTGCAGTAAAGGTCGTGCAACAGCATCACATATAGCACATAATGCATAGACTTTTTTTCGGTTTTGATTGAGGGATCTACTGGATCCTGCCACTGAAGTCCTGCTTGTCCAAGACTTTTGCATTCTTCCACAAAAGGTTTGAGGAAGCTAGTCATCAGTGGTTTAGATGAGCCAAACCACAAGGCACATAGTATGACATTTTTATCTCTTTCCTCTGGGGGCACTTCATTAACAGAGCAAAGTAAGGGCCAGATACTGAATTTAGCAGGCACTCCATCACAATTGAATGACAGGGAAAAGAAAGAATCGTTAACGGATTTCAGATATTTGTACAACTTCCCATCAGAAATATCTGTTATTCCATCTCTGTTTTGGTCATTGTAAATGTTTGTAATAGGTTCATTCTCCAAAAGAGCTTTAAGTTGATCCCTCAAAGGTACAGTATACAAATAAAAAAATTACCAAACTCTAGACTTTGTCCCACAGTTTGTGTTGATGAGCAAATCTGACATTTTAATTCACTGTCCTTAGACACTGAAAGGCCAATGTAAGAGCTGCAAACACCACAGTAATGATGGTATTCTGATTTGTCTACAAAATCCTTAAAAGCCTTCTCTAGCATGTACTTGCTACGTGGGATGCTTGAAGCATCCCCACTACATAACCTTAAAAGCTTCAGTAGATCCTCCATTAAAGCCCCTGTTACATTGTGATTCAGGCAAAATGCAAGGATGTTCAGCCAACTGGTATCTGTGACATGGGCATTTGAGGAACCTGAAGTGGCATGGTTAGTCAAGTGTACATTTCTTATTTACCTGTACTTCTGATGAAGTCCCCTCTTCTGTAGTCTCTGGTGAATGTGACATAGGACTGTCATCCTAAGAAAAACAAAACTTCTTAACATACATACTTTGAACTATCAATAGCAAATATAACAACCAAAACGTATAGAAATAGAACTAAAATAGAAATAGGTCATGTTACCTGTATTTCATTGGATATAGCCTGCCCTGTCCTCAGTGGTAGATTGTCCTGGATGGGGTGAACAAAATGAACTAATAAATGTGAATATGAAAGAGGATGTTATTTAAGAAAAGCAGATTCAAATATTAAGAGTTGTTTTTTTTTTCAAAGCAAGAAATCTCACCTTAGTGTTTGGTGATTGTGACTGTCCTTTCCTTTCAGGGATGTGCGACATATCCTATACGAAGGCACGACACAGGTTTAAATAATAAAAGCCTTTGGTAATCTTCAGTATCCAAATGCTTACTGACAGCAATTGGAAAACATTTAAACTAAATGTTTAAATTTAAACTAAATGTTTCACCTTTTTTTTCTATGGATGGTGACTCTCTTGTGGTTTCTGGTTGTAACAGTATATTTTCCTAAAAGAGGGGACAACATTATTCAATTATGTAAAAGAAGAAGAAGAAAAAACTATATCAATAAATTAATACAATTTGCTCCCAATTTGCAATTTGGAGCTCTGTGGGGGTGGATTCTTCATTCCCATTTGGTGACTGTAAAACATTCTAAGACAGGGCAAAATGAAATATACAAAAGAGTGACACAACAGAACAGTCCATTTAAAGGTGTATAACGTAGAGTTTATTTTTAAAAGAACAACATTTCATTTCATATACCTGTATTTAGGGTTGCGGGGACCTGGAGCCTATCCCAGGAGACTCAGGGCACGAAGCAGGGTACACCCTGGACAGCATGCCAATCCATCGCAGAGCACACACACACACTCATTCACACACTATGGTCAATTTGGGAACGCCAATTAGCCTAATCTGCATGTCTTTGGACTGTGGGAGGAAACCGGAGTACCCGAAGGAAACCCACCAAGCATGGGGAGAACATGCAAACTACATGCACACAGAGACGGGAATCAAGCCTGGCCGGGCATCGAACCCGGACCCTGGAGGTGCAAGGCGACAGTTCTAACCACTACACCACCGTGCCACCTGGAAAAATCATATTTTAATTATGCATTAATTCTATCTGATCCTTGTAGTAAGTGTGTCACGTAGACTTTAGAAGTTTGGAACTTGTTTGTCGAAGCTTAGAAACACAAAGCCAAGAACAGAATAGAAACAACCCGGATTGTAGTTGTCCCCGAATAAATGATAAGGTATGGACATCTAGTCTGGGGCAGATAAAGAGTCATGAGTTTGAATGTAGGAACTTCATGTACGGGGCGTTGATTATGTTAGCAGAGATGTTTGTGTATAAAAGAGATTACCTTTCTCTATGCTGTCACTGCATGAGACTGGTCCTTCTGCAGAAGTTTAAAATAAAACCTTTGTTACTTTGATCTTACCCAGTGTATGGATTACTTGTCTTTATATTGTTTCCAGAATTTCCACCACAGTATACTTAAATGTACACTTTTATAGTTATAAAACAATAACAATAATAATAATTACTACTACTACTACTAATACTAATACTACTGCTAGTATTGTTACATTTAGGCTATGCATTTAGAATAAGGTTTTATACAAAAGACTTACAAAAGAGAAAGAAAGCAATTAGTCAAAAGTCGGTCATAATACACATTGCCAGGTTTGCTAAATAATAATAATAATAATAATAATAATGCGCTGATTATCACCAATTATCACAAGATTTAAAAGCAAATCATTCTTATTTAATCGTAGTATTCTACCTCGAACCTTTACATTTGATAGCTAGAGAATCACTATAAGCATGCAGTTAAGGCAGTTTGAAGTATTACACTTATAATAAATAAAACAATAAATTAAAAATTGAAAAAATAAATAAATAAATAAAACAATATACAATAATATTCGTTAAGACATACCTGGGAGCTTCCTGTTCCTGTTCTAAAAGGTGTCTGTGTATAAACCTGTGAATATGTAAAAGTGTGCGCACTGATTATGAATTTGTGGGTATGGATTACAAAATCTGAGCGCACAGATAGTTAAAGTGAGGGAACAGTTTAAGAATTTGTGGGAACAGATTCTTAAAGTAATTGATAAACTGAGGGAACAGTTAAAAATAATTGTGGGAACGGATTATAAACTGAGGGTATGAATTGAAAAACCGTTGCCACGGACTGTTTTTTTTTTTTTTTTTTTTTCTCCTCTAGGTGACTTCCAGGGCTCCGTAGAATTGGGCATTGAGACCTGCAGTGTAAACGAGGCTTTAGTTTCCGGATTTTTGTTTTGGTGAACCGTAGGGTACGTTGTTCTGAAATGGCATTTATAATATCTACAATATCTACTGTATATGCAACACAAATGTTAGAAAAACACTACAAAGAACATTAGTGCAAAGAACACGAATACAAAGATTTTTTGCTGTAATATGAAGTGTTCGGCTGTACAGACAAAACAAACTGCAAAATGCAATTAAATAGAACACTCTGCATTCTGCCTGTGATCCTGGTCAGACCAGAGGACCTCATCCATATTGGTTGTGAAGTTTTCCCTGGACAAGGACTGAAGCAAAAATGTCTTGGCATGGCCGATCCATCCCTGGCATTCATCTGCATGGATGGCATTACAGGCATTCTCTACTGACTGGAGCAACACGCTCATGGGGTTTGCACAAATCATTCCTTTCATTGGATTTAAAAATAGGGAATATGGTAGAAGGTACAGTGCTACAAAACATGATGAGGATGTTTTTGAGTTCATTAAGGAATGTTAGCAAAAAGGGGGTTTGTTATATGGATCGCGTTGTGCCTTGTGATGTATGACCGTATGCTAACCAATAGCAGTACACATGGCGACATTTCCAGCATTCTCCCCACGGACATTGATAACAATATGGTTGCCAATGTTATTCCCTTGCCGCCTGGACTTCTGCATTTTGAACTCTGCCTCGCCAGTGGAAAAACTGTATATTCACAAGAAATAGCAGTGTTGTCAAATTCAAGCACTTTCTATTCGACCACATACAGTCATGTGTAAAAGTTAATTCTCCCCTCTTTTAATTATATTATTTATTTAAGAAAAATGAAGCCAAAAAGAAAACATTGTGCAGGCAATACTAAGTATTTCAGTAGCTCATAGATCCACCTTTAGTAGCAATAACTTGAAGTTATTGCTTCCTGTATGACTTTGTCAGTGAGTCAAAAACACTTCTGGTGCCCGCCATGTCGTATCATTGCTTTCCATTTAAGGCTACTATCTCCCCAGTCACTGCGGTGCAAGTTTGAACGTGTGAACATGTCCAGTTGTAAATGGATGTTCCACTTGTGATTCATTTTTTGTGGTCTGAGAGTGAACCTGGTGCCATTATTTATTGAAGAGTTTGGAACATAATCAGGAAAAAGGCTCAACAATCAACAGTGCTCTTCTAAATTTCGGATTAAATGCAGAGGACTGCTATTCAAGGGCAAGATGATGCATTTCTGCACACATCTTGATGCCATTCTTCAAAAACGTAGTTTTGACGTGTTAAAGCATCCACCCTATAGTCCTGATCTCTTTTACCTGTTTGGTCTCCTGAAAGAGGTTAAAGATTTACTTCTGACAAAGAAGTGACGACAGCAGTGGATTTGTGGCTCGCTCAGCCTAAAACATTTTTAATGAGGGAATTCCAAAGCTTGTTGACAGATGAACAAAGAGTACTGAATAAAAGGAGATCATGTAAAAACAAATGCATTGTCTCTTCTAATAGCTAATTGAAACAAATTCTACAGCCAGTGTGTGGATAATTTTTGACTCACCCTTGTAATATAAATACACAGTCCTGAACTGTTATCTCCTTTAATTATTAATATCTCTGTAATGCTGCAACAGCAAAAACTGATGAAAAAATTGGCCATCATCTCATTAATCTGTCTTTATTGGTTAGAAACTAATCACAGAGAGTAACAAAAAGCTGCATGGCGTCTCTCTGATGCTAGTCCAAAACTGGAGAGACCTTGCAACACCAATGTGTTTAAAGATTTTCTTCTGTTACAAAAACATATTCAAGATGAAGAACAACCATTCATAACAAATTGCAGTTTTTCAGGTAGACTCATTCTTATAAACTGTACCTTATGCCTTGCTATAAAGCCAGAGCTCTATCATCAAGGACAAACCTGAATACAGTGGAAATGATTTTAAATGTCGTGTATTTGCTTAAGAGACAGACTTCCCTGTATGAGAGTTTGTAAACTATTCAAAAACCCAGAGATCTTACATTTTGCAGAAAAAAATGTATTGTCACCATGTGCCACCTTTTTGACTTGGGAACACAGATGGAAGCATTAAGTTATTATTGATCAACTTCTTGTCCTTGAATAAGACACAACTGACGACATAAGGATTGACAATTGACAGAGTTCCTGTCTGGTGACACGACTGACTACATTAGGATTGACAATTGACAGAGTTCCTGTCTGGTGACACGACTGACTACATTAGGATTGACAATTGACAGAGTTACTATCTGTTGACACGACTGATGACATATAAGGATTGAGAATTAACAGAGAAAGCAATTAGACTAGCTACAAGACATGATGACCATGTTAGGTCAAAATGGAGAACAAATAAACAGGCAGACATTGCTAAATGAATTCTGAAGCTAATCTGTTTTAAAGATTGCTCCTAAAAGCTCATGCAGTGCTTGTGTTGGGTCAGAGATGGAGTTGGGTTTGGGTGGCCTGTGTGATTTATTTTGGGTCATCGGGAGCTGGGATCTTCTCCAGACTGGGTTTTACACCCCAGATTTCACAGGCGTACTGAGCAATGGTGCGGTCACTGGAGAACTTGCCAGAAGCGGCAATGTTGGTAATCACCTTCTTGGTCCATTCTTTGGGTTTCTATTTGATGAAGCAGATTAAAGTTGATATAAAGATGAGCGAATGTACTGTATATACAGTAGATGTGGGGGTCACTCTATAATAAGTAAGTTTACTTGCCTTGTAAAGAGCATTGACTTTCTCTTGGCATGTCATGTAGTCCTCATAATCAGCAAAAACCTTAAATCTGTATGGGGTTTAATCAGAGGAAGAACGGTAAACATGGTGTTCACAGTTGACAAAGTTTTACTGCATGGTTTGGTATTTATAAATGAGGGGTGAAAAAAAAAAGACAGTACGTGTAGCTTAAACTTTTACTCGAAGGAGTTGAATAACCATGCTCTGTTTGCAATGTTTGGTCTTTGTTCTAACCAACATTATCTTACATAATGTTCATTATGCCTTGGTAGGTTTTTTACACATGAAGGGAGAATGTATTAAAGCAAATATGAAAATGCTGCAGGAGCAGCGATCTGTGAAAATATGTGTGGTGCAGTGCAAGTACTGTACCTGTCATGGTGCATGAGCATATTGACAATGCCACTGAAGAGATCAGGCTGCTTGGGACTGAAGAAACCTCCTGCGATCTGGTCAATGGCCTGCTTCAGCTCCGGGATACGGTTATAATATTCAGAAGCATTATATCTGCAGTGCAGACAATAATAATAAGAAAAGGAACACAACAGTTTTTCTGAATTTTAACTCCTTAACTCTTCGGACTGGACTGTCGAATCCCTTTTGGAAAATCCCCTTGATGGTCTCTCACTACACTAAAGAATGTTTTTGGGTGATGGAACCATTGACAAGAGTAATGTGCATAGATGGATGAAGAGGTTTACAGAAGGGAAAACCCTTTGCAGTGAGGACAAACCACACAGTGGGAGACCATCAACTGTGACATGGGGGATTTTTAAAGAGGATTCAGAAGTTGGGTTCAAATGTATCACTCATGATGGAGACTATGTTGAGTAGTACTTTTGAAGAGAGAAAGAGTTACTCTACCAACATGTGTCATTTGAACAACCTATATCAGTTAATAAAAAAGTTATGCCCAATTTTGCATTCCCTTTGCTTCAGCCCTTGTATTAAAGTTACATAAAACCTCCCAAAACTTTTGATCAAATCCTCTGTTCAGTTAGACATTTAAAAGTTTGGACACACCTTCTAATTCCATGGTCTGTCCTGATATTTATTTATTTCAACATTGTAAAACAATTCTGAAAGCATCGAAAATATGCAATAATCTCTTTTGAACAGTAGATATTGACAGAGGTGGAAAGAGTAATACAATTTTGTACTTAAATAAAAGTACTGTTACTTTAGTGAACTTTTACTGAAGTACAAGTAATGGTACCCTTGTAAAAAATCTACTCATGTAAAAATAAAAAAGTAGCTTATTAAAAATGTACTCAGAGTAAAAGTTACTGAGTTACTTTTTTTTAAACAACAGGGGTGGGATGGGGGATGGAACACCCTTGCATAATAAATCTGTTCCCTTTGTTGTGCTTGAAATCAAAGTGGTCGCTTAAATATGACCAGGGGTTTGCTTCATAAGAATTTGTTGCCATTTCACTTTCAGCTGTGTCTGCATCACTGGCACCTGTTTTGTCCGTCTCCATCGTTCTTGTGAATTTAGCGTGTTTGTTCTCCATCAATCAATCAGTGCAGTGGTTTCCAGGGTGCAATTTATTTCCTTCCCCAGTTGTATTATTTGCATTATTTCTCATTTTCATTCATTTCTTTTTTACAGTAGCGAATATGATTTAAAATGTAGTGAAGTACAATACTTTAAACAAAACATACTTAAGTAAAAGTAAAATTACAGATTTTAAAAACTACTTTAAAATGTAGAAGTACACAAAAAATCTACTCAATTACAGTAATGCGAGTAAATGTAATTCATTATTTTCCACCCTTTGGATATTGAGATGCGCCTGCTACTTTCGCCCCATAAAAGCCTAACAGCTAACAGCTAATGGGTTCTAAATTGAGGTGCTGTTAGTTAATTTGGTGATTTTTGAAGGCTGACTCTAAATGAATTTCTCCTCTGCAGCAGACGTATGTTTTTGTCTTGCTTTCCTGGGATGTCCTCAAGAAGAGCCAGTTTTATGGTACTTGATGGGTTTTGCAATTGTGCTTGACAATACTGTTCTTGCAAAAACTGTTGCAGAACAGCTGACCTTCAGCCCTTAAATAACAATTAACTGTTGTTGTTGTTGTGGTTACTTAATTATATTTCGTATGTATTAGTTTTAAAATCTCCATTATTGTTAAATAATAAAATAAAAAATTAGAAGCTATATTCAAACTTTTCACTAGTACCGTATGCCTTTAAGCATTGATCATATTCGATGAATAAACTATATAACATTTCCTAAAGAATTCAACCTTTGATGTGCAAAGCAAAGTGATGTTTTTCTGTAGTAGTAGTACTGTAGTAGTTCTTGCATTGCAAGGCCTACTGTTTTATCCACCCCAATTGTCATTCACCAAGTCCTTGCTAACCACCAAGTCCAAGTTAACCCCATGAAAAAAGTTTTCCCCTGTTCTCTCACCCCTTTCTGTCCATGGCCTCCACATCTTCCACTCTCATGCCAAAGATGAAGAGGTTGTCCTCTCCAGCCTCTTCTGCCATCTCTACATTGGCACCGTCCATGGTTCCGATGGTCAGGGCTCCGTTCAGCATGAACTTCATGTTTCCTGTACCGGAAGCTTCTGTGCCAGCGGTGGAGATTTGCTCAGACAGGTCTGCAGCAGGGATCGCTGAGGGATGGGGTAAACAAAAAATTTTATACTTTTCATTATGTTTCTTAGCACTTTAATCAAAAATCAGATCTCGGTTATGAGTGTGCCAATTGTATGATAAGGCACCTTTTTCAGCCAGAGTGACTCTGTAGTTCTCTAGGAAGATGACTTTGAGGCGGTCGCCCACCACTGGGTCGCTGTTGACCACCTCACCGATAGCTGTGATTAGGCGAATGATCATTTTGGCTGTGTGGTAGCCCGGGGCGGCCTGGTATTGCAAGAACAAAGTCAATATGACAATAACTTAACATTATATGACAATAGTCAGGTTATGGCAAACTCTCCTAACCAGTAAACACATTTAAAACCACTGAAATCTATAGAGCAAGATGAAATCTTCCTGTCAGGTTCAATCCTAAGTTTGGCTTCCTGGGTTGTGTAGAGTTCCTCTCCATCTGCATGTTCTCCCAATGTTCATGCCCATCTGCATGTAAATATCATCTTTCCTTCTAGCTCTCAGTAGACGACTCCATCTATGTTTAATTTCCAGACGGTGTAAAGAATATGTTGATGTGTGTATGTGCTGTGTCACGCAACGGAATTCTATTTCATAAAGAATGTATTCTTGATTTTAAACCAGTGCATTATCATGATTAACTACTGATGCTAAAAAATTTTTATATCATGTTCATTAAGTCATAGAAAATAGTAGTCATAACTTTTTTGTGCATGTCATTTGTAATAAATAAAAAAAACTACTAAATAATCTATTTCTTTTTTGTCTCTCTACGTGTGGTAATTTTTTTCTCCTTCCTGATCCTGAACGTACCCTGCAGGGTGCTTTCTTGCCTGGCTCAGAAAAATAATATGCGCAACGTGGTATAATTAAGCCATAGAAATGAGAACCTTCAGATTAGAGTTTGGGGGCATCAGCTGAGTTTTTCAATCAGAATCCTTCTCTTTATTATGAGCTATTCTGTAAATTCAAGTTATAAGACAGCAAAATGGTGAAGAGGTTGGATTCTTAGACAAGACACTATGGGTTCTATACAGAGCAGAGAACTACATAGTGTCGAGTTTATGGGGGTTTTTATGATTCTGCGCACCTTTCCACCAATCATGATGGTTCTGGGGGTCCACTGCTTCTTGGGTTCCTTCTTGATGCCTAAAAACAAATGTCATATGTCATGAGTGTGAAGTTGTGTAACAGGCTGGGAAATAGAAGAGCAGGAGCAAAGCACTCACGATTATAGTAAGTGATAATGTGCAGACAGTTGAGCAGTTGTCTCTTATACTCATGGATTCGCTTGACCTGGATGTCAAAGATGGAATTGGGGTTGATCTTCACCTTGTAGTGTTCCTCCAGGTGGACAGCAAACTTCAGCTTGTTTTCCTGCAGCCACAGTAAACATACAGTATGACATCATAAAGGTTCCTTAAATAAATCTTCATGCACATCGGTAATAGAGAAAACTGCTAGAAAAATGTTGAATGCCTCACTCTGAAGCATACTCACCTGTTTGACTTGAGCAATACTATGAATGAAAGCATCATCGTTAACAAAGTTGTGTAGCTTCCTCAGCTGGCTCAGGTCTCGGATGAAATCCTCTCCTATTTTCTAGCACACACAACCACAAGCGTCATAAGACTAGCTTAACAGATGCTAATGTATAATACTAAGGCTGAACTGAAGTGTCTAGACCAATGATGTCAAACACACAGCTTGTTGACTGGGGCTTTGAGAAATGAAGGTTCTAATCTGCCCCAAACAATTTATTGTTTATTTTTATTGTTTATATGTTCAAAGTTAACATGGTCTTGTAACTAATGGAAGATTTTTATCTTTATTTTTTGCGGAAAAGAGCAAGTCTCTGTTATTCCACTAGGGGGCATAATCAATGAATAAACTCACAGCCATTAACTTGGCTATTGACAAATGTGCTAATGATGTGGCCCTACAGTACTGTACAGTATGTGGCCCGATATTAGCAAGCAACAAAAAGGCTCTGTAACTAAGTATGTTTCCAAAATACCTCATTTAAACTCTGCAACGTGTGATATAAAGTTATATTTTTTCTAAATACATATCCCCCACTTCCTGTTAGCATGTGAGAATATCTTGAATGTAATAAGAAATGTATCTAGTATATCTAGGATCTCATGTCAGTGAATATTATGGGCTATATGCTCAAGTCAAACCAGGACATTTACAGAAGACTTCAAGCACGGTACAGACGTTTTAAAGAACCGTGATTGATGATCCCAGCGAAGGTGGCTCGGAGCCCAATGCAGCAGTTCTCATGAGCATTTACCGAAGAACGCCTGATCCTTGAAACCTGATGACTAACTTGTTGCCAACTTGCAGAAGAGACGCACCTGTCTGTGGGAACTGAAATCACAATCACTCACTAACACCACTTGCACATTACAGGAGCTGAGCTGGGAGTTATTGCCACATACAGCAAGTTCAGTCCTGACCTCGCTCCAAGCCATTTCCACATGTGGGGCCATTAAAGGGGTTCCTGGGAGGCCGGCGTTTAAGACATTAAGCAGGCAGTATGAACATGGCTCTGGCGTACTAAGAAAACTTTCTACCTTAATGATACCCAAGCGCTAGTGAAACACTTGAGTAAGTGCATTAGTGTAGTAGGGATTTACTGTATCATGTATATAGAGAAATAAAGGAAGTTTATACTCTCATAGCTCTATTATCCTGCACAATCAAAAGTCCTGGCTTCATTTCAAGGCCCCTTCATATGATCTAAGTTCATTGCCTAACACTTTTAGGTTATAATTTGGAAGTTTCTGGTGGTTTTGATAATTAATTTCTGTTGATACCTAAATGAGCTAAGGTGATTATTAGTGTTCACTAAATGGGTCCAGCCAAGTATGGGTGTAAGTATATTATGGACCATTACCAAAAATGAGCTTGGCACTACTGTACTAGGTTAATGACAGAAATAACTTGTAAGCATGAATCAAGTAGCTGAATACTGTAAAGATAGAGGTGACACCCATCTTAGATTGCAAAGGCCCCTTTTTTGGGTTGAGCCCAAATGGAAGAATATGGAATCATTATGTCCATATAGTTCCAGTACTAAAAAATGCTAACCTCAGCAATAACCTCTGCCAGGCCAGGGTTGCACATGACCAGCCAGCGACGAGGGGTGATGCCATTGGTTTTGTTCTGGAACTTGTGTGGCTCCATCTCATAAAAATCCTTGAACCTATTAAGAGTTCCATAATTAATATAAAGCAACCTGAGTTGAAAATGATAGATCAGACAAGTGAATGTGTGTGTGTGTGTGTGTGTGTGTGTGTGTTCAGCATCTGAGTCATACATACACAGTAGCTTTGAGGATGTCTGAGTGAATTTGCGCCACACCGTTGACTGCGTGGGAGCCAACAATGCACAAGTGCGCCATGTTGACCCTTTTAACTCCTCCCTCCTCAATCAGAGACATGCGGCGTAGGCGGTCAAAATCGCCAGGGTAAAGAGAAGCCACACGCTGTACCAAGAAAATATCACACACAGACTCTGTAAGTGCAAACTGACCAGTTACATCCTTGAATGCATATTTTTAAAAAAAATTTTTTTTTATAGAACTTTATTAATCCCAGAGGGAAATTGCTCAATTTTCACATATCCCAATTAGGAAACTGGGGTCAGAGTGCAGGGTCAGCCAGCTTACGGAGCAGCGCCCCTGGAGCAGATAGGGTTAAGGGCCTTGCTCAAGGGCTCAACAGTGGCAACTTGGCGATGCTGGGGTTCGAACCCCCGACCTTCCGATCAGTAACCCACAGCCTTAACCGACTGAGCCACCACTGCCCCCTATTACTGACCTTAAGGTTATATTAAATAACCAGTACAATTGACTTTAACACTGAGTTCTTGTATACTTATTCTTTATCCTGAAGATTTTTTTTTCACAATGTTATTCTTATATTAAACATCCTATTATCATTTGGTTCTAGTTCAAGAACTTTCAGTGATATGGGTTTTATCTGATATGAGTGTCACTGACTGTCAGGAAAAAGTATATAATGTGGTTTGTATGTATATAATGTTCTTTTTGATCTACATATCTTTTTGTTTTTTAAAAAAAACAAAAACAAACAAGCAGAACTGGCTCAACCAGTCCGTTCCACATTATTCACTCCAGTTGTAAAGACCATATCTGACCTCAATGTGACGGCGGTTGATCTCGTAAATGATCTCAAGGTGGCGAGGTAGAAGGGTCTGGAAGAGGTCAATAGGCCAGCGCTCCAAAGCCTCAGGCAGCACGGTGTGGTTTGTGTAAGCACAAGTCCTCACTGTGATATCCCAGGCCTAAAACCACACCACAATGCAACACATAGTGCTATTGAATGTTCCTCAAACATTCTAAAAAACTGCTTAACGTTCAGAGCAGACGATTCCCTTTACCTTCTCCCATGACAGCTTCTCCTCATCCACCAGCACCCTCATCAGCTCAGGGATGGCAAGGGCTGGGTGAGTGTCATTTAGCTGGATGGCCACCTGAGGGCAGAAAAGACATAAATATGTACTGAAAGGTGACAGACTCAACAAAGAAACCTTTTTTTTTCAGCAAACATGACCAAAATAATATGATGAACAAGGATGTTAATCCATTACCTTATCGGGAAGAGCACTGAAGTCAGTGCGCACGATCTCTTTGGTGCCGAATTTGGAGGCCTTAAAACGGCGCATGATGTCCTGGAGCGTGGCAGCGACTACAAAGTACTCCTGCTTCAGACGCAGCTCCTTCCCCTCAAAGAACTGCAAGGAAGCACATCCAGAGAGAAAGAGAGAGAGGTAATATAATAATGAACAAAGCAAACCTAATCAAATGAAATAAAGATAACTTACATTGTCATTGGGATACAGCACTCGAGAAATGTTCTCAGCTAAGTTGCGGTCCAACACAGCCTGGATGTAGCCACCAACATTGACTAAAAACACAAAAGTGGAACATTTTTGTTTTGTCTCTTTCCAAGCGAGGAAATTGGTGCACAGCTTATCGCACAATTCTGTGTGACTCACAGTCTTTTAGGTTGAACTCGCACGGGGCCTTGGCAGACCACAGCCTCATGGTGTTCACAACATTGTTCCTGTAGCCTGGCACAGGAGTGTCATATGGCAAAGCCAGCACAACCTGTCAGTTCAAATAAGTCAACAAAGAACACATGGTCTTCAATGTGTCTGACAAACCTTTGCTTACTTAACAAAGGACTGTGCTTACCTGAGTGTCTACCCATTTCACTCCATCTGGATGGTGCTCTGTCCTGCCGTAGAAATGGATAGGACGCATGTATTCAGGACGGGCTTTCTCCCAGGGGTTGCCGAAGCGTAGCCAATCATCAGCTTCCTCCATCTGTTAAATAATTAAGATTTCTAAATCAGCTATATTGCATTGTGAATATTGGGACAAGAACCTAAAATGTTCAGGCACTGAAAAAGGTAACATTACTAGGAGATGCATGCATTGTTTGTGGGAAGCTGTTGTGTCTATTCCAATATCTGAATGGAATTCTAAAGTCTTAGACCTTCCCGGAGCATGGATGTGGTTGGACGTTGTGCAAATGGATGTTAATTAACATAAATGCTCAAAAAAAAGGTTAAATGTTCATTGTCTTGGTTCCCTACATTCCCACATTCACTCTATGCTTCTCTTTTTCCTTTTCAAATTTTTACTATATGTCTTAATAACAGTTTTTTTTGTTATAGATATACTGTCAGCACTTCCGTTTGTTTGTATTTCCAAAGTGTGTGCTTTGGGAAATTAATTAAATCTAATTCTTATTATTGGCTTTAAAACAAGATCTTGGTAGTCATATACTATTATTAAAGTTATAATATTTTACACTTTCCGTAACACGTTAACACAGGTCTTAGAGCTACACCAAAGTGTATCTTTGTCATTCTTCTTCCAAATGCACACTTTCAGTGTCTATGTAAATAAGTTACTACCAAGCCCTGGCCGACCAGAGAACAACAGAGCGCAACAAGCTAAGGGTCCCCTTATATTAGGGAATAAAACTAATTGGCTTGTTTAAGTCCTGACCAATACGAAAATGAAAACGGACAAAGAAAATATTTAGCGCAAAGTGTAGGAAATGTTTATTCTCATGTTTTTTGCACACTGGAGACAAATCTGAATGTCTGAAATTCCCTAAAAAAATTTATTTCTGCACAATACTGTAGGTCCCCTTTAAACTGCTTACCACCTTTATCCAATGATGAGATATTTCCTGACCCCATCCATACACACCAAAGCTCAATTAACAAATTAAAGAGGATACCTTTTGGACTAATAGTGCTCATTCATGTAGTACAGTAAGTTACATTGATGTGGAGAATCAGTTGCACCAAGGTGCACTGATGCCTGTCTAGAGACTCATGGATTCCTAAGACCTTAGAAACACTTGGTGTATTTTTGTTGAAAAAAAAAAAGTCCTGCCTTTATGTTTCTTCAGAACATAGTGATGTTTGACTCACCTGCCAGCCATTAGCAATTTTCTGGTTAAAGATGCCAAACTCATAGCGAATACCATAACCATAGGCAGCCAAACCAAGAGAAGCCATAGAGTCCAGGAAGCAAGCTATGAGGGGGATAGGGAGGGCAAAGGGTGAGAAGGAGACAATTATCTACATCCTTAATGCTTTTTTGTCACCATGTTCAATGATGCCATCACTGGTGGTTGTCCTTAAGTGAAACGATGCCATCAGTGGTGATTGAAAATTAATTAAATTCGCTACAATTGGCCCATAATGTACAATTACATTCATTAAACCTGTCTATCTAGTTCATAACCGTGACAAAAGGAAAAAAGAAATGTGCATTTTACAACTGTGAAAGGACAAAGAGGAGAAAGAGAGGTGTACATACCAGCCAGACGCCCCAAGCCTCCATTACCCAGTCCAGCATCCTCTTCCATGTCCTCAAGCTCCTCCATGTCGAGACCCAGCTAAAACACAAGCAAATTTGTCACTGGTTTGAATAGAATTAACAAACCTAAGCTGTAATGCTTAATTCATGCAAAGTTCTGTAGAAAAATGTGGATCAGACCTGGTATGTCGCCTCATCACAAGCATTCTCCAAGGCCAGATTCACCATGGTGTTTTGCAGAGTTCGGCCCATGTAGAACTCCAGTGAAATGTAGTACACACGCTAGAGAGAAGGAAAGCAGAAAGTGGTGGCTCATAATTTTATGCTTTGGGTTACTGATCACAAGATAGTGACTTCAAATCCCAACACAGCCAAATTGCCAAATTCTGTTGGGTCCTTGAGCAAGACGTGTCATTCTCAAACAGCTCAATCGTATCTGGTCTCATTTGTAAATGACTCTGAATAAAAATATCAGCAAAATCTGGCAGCATGGTGGTTTAGTGGTTAGCACTGTCACCTTGCGCCTCTAGGGTCTGGGGTTTTTACCCGCTTTGGGGTGTGTGTGCATGGAGTTTGCATGTTCTCTTCATGCTTGGTGGGTTTCTTCCCACAGTTCAAAGGCATGCAGATTAGGCTAATTGATATTGCCAAATTCCCTGTAGTGTGTAAATTAGCATGAACAGAGTTTCCTGGATTGATGGCTCAGCAAAATGTAAATCATAAATTCTACAAATTATCCATTCTTAGAAGCTTTCATTTTGTTCATTGTCATCTAACATAATCAGGATGAGTTTCCTTCTCTTCACATAACTCTTAGCTTTATACAGTGTTTTTTGGCATGCTACAGTACGTAGTGAAGTGCCTATAAATTTATATTGCCAAACCACCATAGATAATGAGTTAAAATGTTTGACTGCAGTAAGTAAGGTTGCTATTTTACAATACTATTTTTGTATACAAATCAGCCATTTTTCCGTTTTCTGTGCTAAAATGTCAAGATCCCTAGTGGATGTCCTGTAAAATACTTGGATTTATAGTCTAATAAAAACAGTAAGTCTCCCAAATGCCGGAAATAAAAATTTTTAATTTCCTACTTAAAGAAATTCAATTTGTGGTGGATTCTGCAGTAAGGTCTTCTTATATTTTATTTTAGTCATAAAAGTGATGTAGGCAACCTTATTAACAAGAGAAGAAATTGAGCATGTGATTTGTTGATCACATTGAGCCAAGCTATTTAAGAACCCATTAACAAAAATAATCTAAAATCATTGTTTGTCTATAAGCAAATGTTTCTTGCACACTGAAAAGGTTTTTGGTAGGAGATGGCCATTAATGAGCCAAAAACCTTTAAGAAGCAATAGTTTTTTCTGTCCAGGGTGGTGCACCATACAGCAAATAATAACAAAACCCTTGGACAAAGCATTTTCCTGCCTTTTCATGTGGTCATGTCTGTTGTACAGAGTCTACAGGGAGTGATCAAGAAGGTCACTGCACATTATAAAATAACCCCCCAAGAAAGCTACACCCAAGCCACATCACAACTGTGATGCATGATGGAAATACGATATGATATTACTTTGAGGCTTGGATAGACCACAAACTGTATAATATGCAGATAGAGAAGCAGCACTGTCCATGGTAAAGCAGTTGACTGGAGAAGCTGCTAAACATTTTGTAAAGAGCAAATTTATTTTAGATAGGTACATCAAAATATTAACATTTTAGCCATTTTAAATTTCCTCACCAAGCATACCAACTAAGACTGTGCATTAATGTCATCAATAACACTTCTAGATCTGGTCCATCATTCAATCCTGACCTTGGGGTACTGACTATTCTGAGTTTTCTCTAAGCTGCTCTCTAGGTTTCCTTTGGGTTTTCTGGTTTCCTCCTACTGTACCTCCCTATCTACAGTAGTCTAGGTGAATAGGTTAAGAAGATCCACAGATTTTGATCCATTACAACGCTGTCCAGGATATAGTGGTTACTGAAGATGACTGATATATTAACTAAACTCAATTTTGAACAAAATAAACAACATTAATGCACAGACCTAGAAATAATTAAATTAGACTCACTGGCACTAATAGCGGTTCCATTAGTTTCATATGCTCAGTAATTAATTATTGTATGAGCATAGTCACATAGTCGAAAAATAACATACAGTATGTGCTGTATTCACTGGTTTCATTTAAATTTGCTTTAATTTCACAATATTAATGTCATGTCTATGCCTTAATTAGCAACAAACTACATCTCCAGGAATTTAGCATGGTTTACTACATAAATAAGGCTGCCAGGAACTACAACTCTCCACAGTAACATGCTACAGGGAATGTCAGCTGGAGGAATTTCTCTTGACCAAAATTCCATAACATAACATAGGTGAAGTAAACAGGTGAAGTAAACAACTATGCACCAGCAACCTGGTGACATGATCATGGCCACCCATGGGGACCAAAGGCCAGTCCATCCGTTCTGATCCCACAGAAAAGCCTATGCAGTATTAATCACCAAGAAAAATCAATTCTGACCACGGTAGAAAGGTACCAGAACAACTAGTGCACCACCACGCAAGGCCACTGACCCAGCCTTCAAACTCCCCAGATCCCAATGCAATTAAGCACCCATGGGAAGCACTTAACAACAAGGTGGATCTGTGGAGGCCCTGATAAAAACCCACGGCACACCACCAGAGGTCTTATCGAATCATGACCAGTGGCACAAGAGGAACTCAAATCCTAGGTATCGAGTCTTATTGGTCTGATTTAATATTACTGTTATGACCCTGTTCCTGCCCTGTTTATGTTTATGTTGTTTTCTGATCACCTGACCCCTATTTACGCTGACATGTTTGATTGATTCACTGAGATTAATAAATGTTTATCAGCCTGCATTTGCATCCTTACAATTTATATGTGTGACAATTTATATGTTGGTTTTTAAATTATTGATATTTGAATTAATCACATTCATTTCAATGACAAGGCTAATAAGTATGAAACAACTCATTAAAAATGAAAATGGATTTGAAAATGCTGGGCTGTCTTTTTTCCTGATTATACCAAATAATAACAAACAAAAAAAAAAACAATAAATGCACCTCTGGCTTTTCTTAATTAATTAATTTATTTATGTATTCATTTTTAACACAAATAAATTTGAGAAGTATTTCATTAACAGTGCAGACAGAAAATAGGTTTCCAAGTTAATAGGTTTTCATGTAGCCTGTAATAGCACTATACAGTAGCACTAATATACTGTTGTGTGTGTGTGGGTGTGTGTGTGTTATAAATATAGCATCTAACATTGAAGACACATGGTTAATACTGTAAGTGTTGAGTGTTAACATAGGACATTTGATCATAAATGCTTAGTATCGATAATACAGTGTTCTTCATCATAAAAAATATATTTGTATATCTTTTTAACAAATCTTTGGATTTATTACATATTTTATAAAAACTTGGTTTTTCACTTTTTTTCAATAAATATGGCTACTTTTTATTTATTTAAATGTTTTCAAATTGTGTGGTTTTGAAATTATGGTATTTCTTTTCAGGCTCGATTCGTGGGTTTCCTCCGGGTACTCTGGTTTCCTCCCACAGTTCAAAGATATGCAGGTTAGGCTAATTGGCGTTCCCAAATTGCCCGTAGTGTGTGAATGAGTGTGTGAGTGTGTTTGTGTGTGTGCCCTGCGATGTATTGGCACCCTGTCCAGGGTGTACCCTGCCTCGTGCCCTAAGCCTCATGGAATAGACTTTAATGCAGGATAAAGCGGTATAGAAGATTTCATTTTACTATAATGTTTCACATTATATTTTGTATTTTAGAGGACTATAAACTGTTCCTGGTTGGTTAGGGTATTACCAGCCAGCATAGGCCAGCAGTTTAGTGCAGAATAGATCCCATGGAGTTTAGCGTTTTTCCTCTTGCTTTTGAAGACACAGCCCTGTATAAATGGGTACAGTATGTGAGAAGGGGCTGGTTTGGGGTGCAGGGAGTCTGTGAGTAGTGTAAAGCAGGAAGGTCAGTGGTGTTATGTAACAGTGGCATTTGATTACAGTAAAAATAACCACGCTGGGGTCAGTAGAAAAGGTTATGGAGTCTGTAAGACACAGTTACAGAAGTCATTAAAGTTTGAATAAAATAATAAGATTTAACAAATGGTTCGACCGTCATGCACTCGTTAGATTCAGCTTCAGTCCATATGATCAACTTTGATCCTGGATTTCATCTCAGGAGAGGTTTTCTCCAGTGACCTTTCATCATATGAGAGAATGACTGTTGACCTTTGTAGTGAGGATACTGTACCTTAAACTCTCTGCAACCTTGGGCTTAGTGGGAAGAGAGAAGGTCAGAGGTGGTGGAACCGAACTGTACTGAACTATTCGTTGCTAACAGCTTGGTAAACTATACCCTTGTCGCTGTAAGCACACCATCACAACAATACAGTATAGATATTTAACATGAAGTGTGCAGTGGCACTTCAAATTGGAAAATTGGAAACATTAATAGGAACATATGCTTGATGTCAACTGTAATTTGCATTAGGTGGAACAGCTCGTTGGGTTTCAGATGAGCGGGCTTGTACGCTAAATGTGTATTGAACGTAGCGTTAAATTAAAACAGAACAAGATTGAATCTGCATTTTAATATAATGCGAGATGAAGCTACTTTAGTTAAATATTAGCAAAAAAAATAAATCCATACTGTAATCTCTATGAAGTAAACTGAGGGATAAGGCTGGGATGGTTCCTGCGAGCTCACATTTGCAATGCGTATATAACATCAAGGTAGTGGAAGACTCGCTACTATGTCAGGAAGATGTAGTGCTAATTACTACCCATGGCCTTGCAAGTCATCGTGCAATAGACACGCTGCTCAGACATGCTCAAAGATCATAAGGATCAGCGTGGCCTTTTTCCCTAAAGATGATTTCCCAAGGATACACGGATGCCCAAGATGAGGCTTTATTCAGTAAAGAGGTCGGAGAAGGTCAAGGATGGATATTTATGGCAACATTAATGTACCACAAATTCCCCAATGAACCAAAGCTATGCTATTGCCAGTGAGCTGTAGAAATATAATAACACTAAATAACACACCGCATGAGACAACCATGAGAGAGTGAAATGATCCATGAATAACCTTTTATTTGGTTAGATTAAAAAAATGCAATGCAAATGCTTTAACTTATTTATTTTGGTTATTTAATTTTATTGCCTACATTTAAAAGAGAGATAGAACTTATTGGAGTTAGTGTGTGTATCTTTTCATAATATAATTACTGAATAAAATTACTGAATCAACACTACTGACTCAGTAGGTGTAAAATGGATAATGAGAGACATGATCACATCTCTGAAATTAGGATGCAAACCAAAAATCACCATTATTTTTGCCTGTTGTGTTTAAGTCCAAAATATAAATTGTGATTAGTCTTATATGTATGTTTATATATATATATATATATATATATATATATATATATATATATATATATATATATATATATATATATATGTAGATATTTTGATGGATTTTAAATGATCTTCTCCCTTCCTTGTGGAAAAAAAACTTTTAGACTTTTTCAAAACTTTTTCAAATTGCTTTTTACACTCCGTGGGGTTTTAGGGTTTAGTTTTATTGCTCATTTTAAAGGACATTAACTGTAAAGGAGAAATTAAATATAAAATATGCTACACTACAGTACCAGTCAAAAGTTGGGACACAGCAGTTAAAAGTTTGGGCACAAGTTTGGATTCATTGTCTACATTCTAGAACAATATTGATGATTTTTTTCTCTAAATTATCAAATAGCATATATGTCATTACATAATTAAGTATCAATAACAGGCAGTTGTTATTTTTTAGCAATGAAGGTCAGCTGTTCTGGAACAGTTCTTACAATACAAGAACAGTATTGTCAAGTGCATTTGCAAAACATATCAAGCATGATGAAACTGGCTCTCGTGAAGACAGTTACAGTTACAGAGCATAAGTTGCAGACACATCTCAGTATCTACTGTTTAAAGGAGGTTATTGTATATTTTGGATGCCTTCAGCATTGTTTTGCTGAAAATCAGGAAATACTGTACCATGAAGTTAAAAGGTGTATCCAAAACTTTTGACTGGTACTGTATGCACTATCCTGGCTGCCCTATTTAAGAAAATATGAATGTAAATTCAAGATTCAAGATTCAAGATTCAAGATTCTTTATTTGTCACATGCATAGTTATACAAGTACAACACGCAGTGAAATGTATCTCTAAATCAGAATCTCTAAATCTCTAAATCTCTAAATCAGAAGGTTAGTGTCTTGAATCTGTGTCACATCTCTTCATTGCCTCTACTTTTTCCAGGTACAGTATATAAATAAATGCCTTTAAATGAAAAATAAATGACTAAACATCCACATGTACTGTAAATGTGAATTTCCTCCAGGTTCTCGTGTTCCAAAAGCATGATGATAGCTGAATTAGCCTTTGTGTGAAAACGCATGTGAATGTGTTTGTGCACATGGTGGGTACACATGGTGCTCTGTGATGGACTGACATCCAGTATGATTTACTGCCTCATGCACAGTGATCCCATGATCCACCACAATCCTGAACAGAATACAATGCTTAATGAAGACTTAAGATGAATGAATGAATGAATATGCACACAAAATGGTACTAAACTATTCTTTTGTTGTATCTGGATTGCAAACATTAACTTTTATACCTTTATTTAGCACTTTCTTTTCACAAAAATTGTCAAAGGTGACTAAAGCTACATAATACACACCTTTCTAGGTTAACTATAAAAATGGTCTCACCCCATCATCAAGGAACTGTACAGTTTTGTAAGCTTTTTCATGATTTATAAACAAATTACTTTCTGTTATATATTTTTTAAGCCAGTAGAAAAAACCCTACTGTACATGTGCAAGTATATATAATTGATAAATACATAAATGTGTATCTGCAGTAAGTTTATCTGCCATTGCAATGTGTTTGCAATTTAAAGAACTACATGCACTTTTTGTTACTTCTCTTACTTTAGGGTCCTTCTCATAGTAGCTCTGCTGCGTTCGGAGCCACCTGCCAATCAGGTGATCCCTCACTGTGTGCGCTAGGGCGAAGTAGTAATCCCGTCTTGTGGCCACATTCCTGTCCTTCACCAGTGTGAAGTGGAGGTGCCGGTTGAAGTTAGTCTTCAGCTCTGACACGTTCTCCACGCCGGCTAGACCTCTTACAGAAATCTGTTTCCTTTTATCATGGTCCGACAGTGGCTTGGACATGATGGTGGATGATGTGAGAACACAGTGAACACTCAGAACCGCTTCTAAGCAGAAGGCCAAAGCTGTCCCTGCAACGCCGCTTTAACCCTGACAGCTGGGCTAATTTAAAACCAACCTCATTAATATTTATAAACAGGCGGGAGTTTATGAACAGGGTGGAGCTGATGAGTTCTCAGTCTGAAACTAAAGAGTTAATCAGGGAGTATGCTATAGAGCGGTTCAATAGTTTATAAACTGAATATTGTAAACTGTTCAGTAGCTACAGACTATTTTATATCCAACAAAAGCTGTAATACCAACATGACACTCCAACTCCCAGAATCCTGTGGTGCTTGATCAACGTTGCAGATGATCCGTCTAAGAAGTAGGAAAGACTGAGACATTAATAGCTCAGTGTGACCCGTCTAAAGGCCATGATATTTGAAAGGCATGCTTTGTGAATGTCAGAAGATATCCCCAGCTCGTCTAAAGTTGCAAGACCTATACTGTAGAAGTGCTGTACTGTAAATGTTTAAAAAGAAATGCTGTTGCATTAAGTGTGCGCATAATTGTGCTTTGCTTAGGTTTTTCAATAAAGAGGTAATAAAATGCATAGTGTTTGTTAGGTAAAAGGCAATAAGACATAAAAAAGGGACATCTGTAGTGAAATAATTATAAAATGCACTAGGGAAAGCATTTTATTACCTAATTATGTTTAACCTGTAGGGTCAATTCATGCAGGCCGGGACATGAAGTGAAATGGTGCGGTTCAAATTTGCCTTGTTTAATTTCTGGCCTGATAAGTCAAAGTCGAAATGTTACTAAGCCATCGCAATTGAGCTGCTTATTAGAAATAACACAACTTCATTCATGCAGAAAAAGGTTTCACACACAAAAAAAAAAACATAATGTAGGCTTTAGCTGTTTAGTTTAAAACATAAAATGGTCATGATTTATATATATCTATATATATATATATATATATATATATCATATATATATATGACATGGACATCAGCACTTGCATACTGTATCCATCTAGATTCTGGACTTCTAAACTGACGGACCTCAGTCTATTAGGCTTTGGCAAACGAACATCCTCTACCCTCATACTGAACACTGGTGTCCCGCAGGCTTGTGTGCTGAGTCCACTGTTTTAGTACTTGTTTCCTTACGATTGTGTGCCTTTGCATAAGTCATCATAAAGTATGCAATTAATACCACATTAGTAGGGCACATTACCAACAATGATGAGTCCTGACAGCTTGGTGTTCCACCAACAACCACAACCTCAACACCATGAAAACCAGAGACCTCATTGTGGCCCTTCAGAAATCAAAATCCCCACTAACAGCCATTTAACATGACATTTTTATCACACAACCTCACAGAGAGATGAGTCATCTGAGTCACAAACTGTTTGACATCCTTTTATCTAGGAGAAAGTACAGAAACATTTACAGTACCAGCAGGTTCCGGGCCAGTTTCCTTTCCAAGCAAGCATCACCATGCTGAACTCTACACTACACTGGACCACTGTCATCGTATTAACTGTAATCTTTCTACAACACTATTATTTAATCTATTCTGTTTTATCCATATATAATTGTAGATCTATAGTATATTTCCTAGACTATTTTATATATCTGTGTACTATCTGTATATACATTGTACATTTACACTGTTAATTCGGAAGTGTTGTACATTCAAAGTTTCCAACACCTTTTAATTCTATAGTCTTTCCTCATAAATTTTTTTTTTTACATTGTAAAACAATGGCATTAGGTATTAGGGAAACAGTGTTAGGTAAGTAAGTTATAACAACAACAATAACAGTCTTTCTTTTAAGAGGGAGGTCACCTGATCTGGAACAGTTCTTGCAAGAACAGTATTCTCAAGCGCATTTGCAAGAACCCTTCGAGCACCATGATGAAACTGGCTCTCATGAAAACCATTCCAGCAAGAAGAAGCAAGACCAAAACTCTCTGCTGCAGAGGAGAAGTTCACTCACCAGTCCTAACAAACCAAGAACTTAATCTGTAGTTATTTTCTGTAGTATAATGAATTAAACAGGATTAAGCGGTATAGAAAATGAATGAATGAAGGATAATGTGTTCAATCCTTGTTACAATTTGCTGGAAAAGGCTGGGGTGAGATATGATCCAGTACTCTTGGAGCAGACAAGGAGTCTGATGGAGTTGGGACTTGAACTGCTGACCTGATAACTGATATTATAGTTATAGTATTATAGATAATTTGATTAGTAAATTAGAGTCTAAACTGTAAATAACAAATTGTGCCCCAACTCCAGCAACTTCTTTCTCATACAGTGGGGGGAAAAAGTATTTGATCCACTACAGATTTTCTAAGTTTGCCTGCTTACAAAGAAATGAAGGGTTTATCATTTTTATCATAGGTTTATGGTACAGGATAGAGACAAAACATCAAGCAAAAATAAAAAAAATAATTTAAAAAAAATACAAATGTTATACATTGATTTGCATTTCAATGAGGGAAATAAATATTTGATCCTCAAGTGAAACATGACTTAGTACGTGCTGGAGAAACACTTGTTTGCAAACACAGAGGTACAGTAAGACTTTTCTTGTAGTTGGTTACCAGGTTTGCACACATCTTAGGACGCATTTTGATCCACTATTCTTTACAGATTTTCTCTTACTTTTTAAGATTTCTTCCCTGCTGCTTGGCAACTCAAAGTTTCGGCTCTCTCCATAAATTTTCTATAGGATTATGGTCTGAAGACTGGCTAGGCCACTCTATGACCTAGTGTGATTCTTCTTACGCCACTCCTGTGTTGCCTTGGCAGTATGTTTTGGGTCATTGTCATGCTGGAAGGCCCATCCACGACCCATCTTCAGGAGGTTCTCGTCCAATGTGTTACAATACATGGCCCGTCAATTACCCCCCTCAATGTAGCAAAGTCAGTCTGTACCTTTAGCATGAAACCAGCCCTAACGCATGATGTTTCCACCTCCGTACTTGACTGTAGGGATGGTGTTCTTGGGGTCATAGTCAGCATTGTTTCCCTCCAAAAACAAAGTGTCAAGTTGATGCCAAAGAGCTAAATTTTGGTCTCACTTTATCCCAATCCTTCTGTTCATTGGCAAACTTCAGATGGGCCTGTACCTATGCATTCTTGAGAAGGGGGAGCTTGCTGCATTGATTTCAATCCTTGGTGGCATATCATGTTACCAATGTTTTGTTTGGTGACTGTGGTCCCAACTGTATCGTGTGGTTTTTTTTTTTTTTTTGCTTGATATTCTGTCACTATCCTGTACCATACTGTAAGTCTATGATTAAAATTATAAACTGTTCATTTCTTTGTAAACGGGCAAAATTAGAAATTCTGCAGGGGATCAAATACTTATTTCCCATACTGTATATAGCAGTAATTGCATTACAAGTCAAGTCTAGTCAAGTCAAGTAGGCTTTTATTGTCATTTCAGCCATATACAGTACAGTTCAGTACACAGTGAAATGAAACAACATTCCTCCAGGAACTCAAGGTGCTACATACAACATAACTTAACCGAAACTAACTAGCTAACTGGGACACCTAATTTGCTGACTATCTAAGACAAACCAAATTTACACCATGAATTATAAAAAAATATTCTATACAAAGTACTATACTGTACAATGTAAGGCCTTTTATTTTGGCTTTACAAAGGTAGAAACATTGTTTATTTTACTGTACATCTTGAGAATTTCAGTAGTGTATCATATGACATGGAGTTTGTTTTATTCATGTCAGAAAAGCTTAGACAATTTGAACACTTGGAAACTGTACCAGTCAGCTAAATTCACCAAACATAAGAACCTTTATATACTGCCCCCTAC
Organism: Channallabes apus; assembly: GCA_030522415.1. NCBI lineage: Eukaryota > Metazoa > Chordata > Actinopteri > Siluriformes > Clariidae > Channallabes > Channallabes apus. The sequence goes on from CM060125.1 coordinate 12,911,056, forward strand.
TGGAGATAATGGAATGATGGATGATGGAAATGTATGGACCATTATTACAACATTTTTAAGCCTAGAAGTAAAAACAGGAAAGAAATTTCTAGTCTTCAACGAGGCTGGATTGTTGGTCAATTACAAGAAATGTTTACTGTTCTCATCTCATTACCTCAACTCATTACCTCAACACCACAGTTTTGGATTGTGACATGTTGTTTGTTGCTCTTGTTTGCGCATTTGCATGTGCACTTTATGTTGTCTTTTTTATAGTACTTTTTTTTTGTAAATTCATATTGTCAATCTGTTTTGTCTTGGCTAGTCTTGATTAATTACAATAGGTGTCTTTGCTAGCTAGTTAGCTTTTGTTAATTTATGTTGTATGTAGCACTTTGGTCCAGGAGAAACACTTTAATTTCACATTGTACTGGACTGGACTGTATATTGCTGAAATTACAATAAAAGCCTTCTTGACTTTCACTTGACTTTCAATCTGAGTGTTTTTTTTTTGTTGTTGTTGTTTGTTTTAATGCCAGATAACTAGGAATCTTGAAACACCCAATTAACAAGTTAACAGGATTATACGATTGTTGAAAACAAAGGGTATCTTTGCCTTGGTAAAGTTACGCTATATACTGTAGGTACACACAAGTAACAAGAAAAGACACTTTTATAAGGAAAATTTCTATAAAGCATAAATGCTTTAATAATCTTAAAGATTTTTCATACATACCTTTTTACACATCTTCTTACATATATATAAATAAAAAAAACACCTCAAACAGGTTTGTCTTTTCCAAGATGGGAAAAAAGCATGCTTTATGTTGACATATTTTGAGGTTGCTGGTTTGCTTGTTCCAATGACGTTTTGTGATTACAAGCTTTAAACATCCCCAAAAAAATCAATTGTAAATCAGTGATTAGCAACATTAGTTAGCTCACTTTCATTACACAGCCACTAGGGGGCTCCTGTACTCCCACGTGACCTAAAGCAGGTTCAATAACAATCAGACCACATCATGCCACGTAGAGCAATTGCATCCACTTAACTGAAACTAGATATGAACATCAAACTCACATAAAGATGTTTTAATGCCTGAACATATCAATCTGGATGTTTGCACTGTACATATAGAATATTGTGGGAATGAGATTACCATGACATGCACCAGTATTCACTTACTGATGACAATATGATCAGCAATTTCTTGAAAAACTCACTTTTTTAACTTTTAAAGATATATTTATTATAAATTTTGACTGATTACTTAAAGTGAATGGGTTTAACCCAAATCCAAGCATCTCAAACACACAGTGGCCTATAAATCTTGTAGAAGTTATAGTATTGATACATACATTAAAATAATGTTGATGAAATAATTCTGCACTGATGTGGTGCATGGAATTAAAGTTAAAGGAGGTTCTGATTAGGTGGCTGTGATGATGCAAATTGCATTTTAATGACTTTGTGAACAGTTTTAACTGTACTCAAGCATTCATTCATTCATCTTCTATACGGCTTTATCCTGTATTTAGGGTCACGGGGACATGGAGCCTATCCCAGGAGACTCTGGGCACGAGGCAGGGTACACCCTGGACAGCGTGCATACTCAAGCATGAAAAGCTGAAAAAGAAATGTGCGAAGAGCAACTTTGATTACTTCTAAAACTATTATCTCCTGCTATACTCTTTTGCCTAAATTTAACATTCAGTCTCTGTATATTTGCTTTATACAGACTATGGGTTGGACCTCCAAATTAAACAATGTAGCAGTGGATTATCCATATGCAAACACACATGGATAGCAATAAAACTAAGTACATCAGGTAGTATGAGAACTATAACTAACATGGTGTTAGTTATGCTGATCACAAGATACATATCTACAGATACATAGATACATACAGTACATACCTATCTATACATACATACATACATATAGGTCCTTCTCAAAAAATTTGCATATTGTGATAAAGTTGATTATTTTCTGTAATGTACTGATAAACATTAGACTTTCATATATTTTAGATTCATTACACACAACTGAAGTAGTTCAAGCCTTTTATTGTATTAATATTGATGATTGTGGCATACAGCTCATGAAAACCCAAAATCCCTATCTCAAAAAATTTGCATATCATGAAAAGGTTCTCTAAACGAGCTATTAACCTAATCATCTGAATCAACTAATTAACTCTAAACACCTGCAAAAGATTCCTGAGGCTTTTAAAAACTCGCAGCCTGGTTCATTACTCAAAACCGCAATCATGGGTAAGACTGCCGACCTGACTGCTGTCCAGAAGGCCATCATTGACACCCTCAAGCAAGAGAAAGAAATTCCTGAACGAATAGGCTGTTCCCAGAGTGCTGTATCAAGGCACCTCAGTGGAAAGTCTGTGGGAAGGAAAAAGTGTGGCAGAAAACGCTGCACAACGAGAAGAGGTGACCGGGCCCTGAGGAAGATTGTGGAGAAGGACCGATTCCAGACCTTGGGGGACCTGCGGAAGCAGTGGACTGAGTCTGGAGTAGAAACATCCAGAGCCACCGTGTACAGGCGTGTGCAGGAAATGGGCTACAGGTTGCAAATTTTGCATGTCATTCAGAAATCAAGGTGCCAGAGTCTGGAGGAAGACTGGGGAGAGGGAAATGCCAAAATGCCTGAAGTCCAGTGTCAAGTACCCACAGTCAGTGATGGTCTGGGGTGCCATGTCAGCTGCTGGTGTTGGTCCACTGTGTTTTATCAAGGGCAGGGTCAATGCAGCTAGCTATCAGGAGATTTTGGAGCACTTCATGCTTCCATCTGCTGAAAAGCTTTATGGAGATGAAGATTTCATTTTTCAGCACGACCTGGCACCTGCTCACAGTGCCAAAACCACTGGTACATGGTTTACTGACCATGGTATTACTGTGCTCAATTGGCCTGCCAACTCTCCTGACCTGAACCCCATCTGAGAATCTGTGGGATATTGTGAAGAGAAAGTTGAGAGACACAAGACACAAGAATCTGCAAAAGGATTCCCGACCAAGTATTGAGTGCATAACTGAACATAATTATTTGAAGGTTGACTTTTTTTGTATTCAAAACACTTTTCTTTTATTGGTCGGATGAAATATGCTAATGGTTTGAGATAGGGATTTTGGGTTTTCATGAGCTGTATGCCACAATCATCAATATTAAAACAATAAAAGGCTTGAACTACTTCAGTTGTGTGTAATGAATCTAAAATATATGAAAGTCTAATGTTTATCAGTACATTACAGAAAATAATGAACTTTATCACAATATGCTAATTTTTTGAGAAGGACCTGTACATACATACATATTCCTGGCTCCAAAAGTGAGTTAATCTGCATAGAGTGACAAGCTAAAATGTCAACAGAAATAAACACGTTTACAGCCTGGTACAAAAACAGCTTTGGTCTCCGTGACGAGATATCTCATCATGACAACTGTACATGGGGTGTATTATTGATTTAACTCATTGGTTAAAATTATATTAAGCCATACATTTATACATACTGAGGTTGTGGTTTTAAACAGGTGTCAGAAAAGTTACCCCACTGATATCTGGCTTGTGGCTTTTTTTTTTTGCGAATCATGACCTGTTTGTCAGAATACAGCAGTATGAGTCAGGGCCTGCTGGGTGTGGCTCAGGGTGCTGTATGCACCTATAATGTTTGCCAGGCTACTGTTACATCCATAAACTTGGAACGTAGTTATGTTTTTAGCTTGGGCCCTTATAAATCCATGAAGTATCCATACTTTTTTTCTGCATGGGCCAAAGAACAAATGTTTGAATGAATGAGAGCACACAATCTTTCAGAAGTGGCTGGGGGGCACTAGAGCCACTGGAGGAGTTCTTCTACAATGATGGACATGACTGCTACTTGTAAAGCCTACATTGCTATGTAAGACGTAAAAAGTATGTTTTTTAACGAATAAATACAGCATATATACTTAAATAACACAAGTACAATTACTGTAGTGTTTCCACCTCTGTGCACAAGAAAAACCTGACAAGATGCTAGTGGTTAAGTGGGTGTGTTTAAGCAGAGCAACAATCTGAAGTTCATAATAATAACTTTATCTATGTGTGGAAATATTTGTAAATTATAAACAACTCCAATTTTACTGTAGGTTGTGCCAGAAGTCACGTGTGGAGTCAGGTTGTGTGCTTTGAGGGTGTTGATGTCAAGGACGTGTGAAAGAAACCCTGCAGTTAACAACAGGAAATGCAAGGACTGAAGGTTTCACAACAGGCAGGAAACACAGTATGTCACACGCAGATGTGATCACTGTGAACACTTGGTTGTATTTAGTTTGTCATACTTTCAAGAACGCTGTCTTCTTTTTATTTTTTTTTTGTCCAGGAAAGTTTTTTTTTAATATAGGATATAGGATAATCTTTCTGCTACAAGACGTTAAAGAAAGTAAGTATGCCTTATGGTATTGTATTAAACAGCAATTTAATAGTGTTTTGATTGTTGTATTGTTTTTATTATGCGCTGAATATGAGGCTATTTCTACACTGTGGTTTGAACCTCCGTAAGTGGAGGCATGAGTGCTTTTATAGCAGATGATAACTAATGGTGATCATATTCATAGAAATGGTTTCGAGCTCTCTTTTTATTTTTTGTATATTTGCACTGTCTCACACTCTTCTGCCATACGGTATTTGCAGAGTGACAAAGACAGATCAAAGAGAGGCGTGGAAAATCAAGAGCTGGAAAACAAGAGAGGCAGAGGGAGAGAGAGAGCAGTGTGTGTGTGTGTGTGTGTGTGTGTGAGAGAGAGAGAGAGAAACAAAAGAAGATGGAGAGCACTTTATTGGATCAGTCAGCCAGCGTGGAAGAACTGGTGGAAGTCTGCATCAAAGCTTTCGGTCAGTAGTCCCACTCACTCTTGTGTAAGCTCGCTGATCAAGCAGCTCAGACACGAGCCGGACATTTCTCCGCGCTGATTAGAGGGATTCCCTCACTTTCTGTGTCAGTGAAAATGAAGTTCTCTTCTCCTAACTAGTCAATATTCTGTTTTGTCTTTCTCATTAATTCAGAAACTGATATGAGGGCAAACATTTCATCATGATTTAATCATGCATCAGAGTCTCGCTCACAGCTTTCTTTCTCTGTCTCACTCACAGATGATAAAGGAGTGCTAAAGGACGCCTCAGATGTGCGGATGTTTCTTATGATGCATCCCTGGTACATTTCCTCCACTGATTTTGCCAAGAAACTCCTTCTCAAGTATCCTTTTCTACACCATACTGATGAAAAAAATAGCACATTGCCATTAGTCTCATAAAGAGTTCAGTTGAACAAATATATGATGTCATGTTTGACTACGGATTGTCCGGGAATAATTTGACCAAAGATTAAAGGTGCAGGTGATTAGATTTTGATAGAAACTAAATTTACCTTCAATGATCTATCTAAACCGCACCAGAAAACACATTCTTATATTAGCTGGTCAACGTATGACTCCTAAATGCTAAAAAAGCAGGAGCTTTGTGAAGTGATTGACAAATAAGTACAGGGGCATTCAATCTAACCAGGACTTCTGATAAAACTGCTACACTAATGCACTTATCCCAGTGTCTCAGTAGTAGGTAGGAAATTGTTAGCTTTGTAGTCCATTTGGAGATAGATACCATGACCCTGGCCTGAGATCAAGGCTAAACCTAATCGTTTCCCTGATTGAAATCGTTGCCATGGCATCAAGGTACAGTAGAAAGATTTCTTTAAACATCTGAAATGCTGGCCTCCCAGGAACTCCTTAAATGGTCCAAACATTTGAAAATGGCTTGGATTGATGTCAGGACTGTGTAATAAGTCCCAGCTGAGTTCTTGTAAGGTGCCAGTGGTGCAATGGGCAACGTGTGGTCATGCATAGTCCTGCAAAAACAGAACGCCTTCTGTTGGTGATCAAACTAGGTTGTTTTCTTCTCGCAGAATGTTTATGGAAACAACTTCAATTTACCTTGGCTGGGATCCTCGTTCACAGACATATGGCCTTTTAAAAAATATTTGCACCGTTCAAATGTTTTACTGCGGCTAAGAGTCTCGTCACTGTAGTGTGCTCTAAGTCTTAAATAAATGTCGATGGGTTTTATACCCTCATTCACGAGACTCGAACGTCCCTTGTGGGAACACCTTCTTGTTCTGATTGGGTGGTTGCTAATGGTCTACTTCTTTATTTTTTCTGGGGAAGCCAGGGGTTTTCCTCTGAGTAGATATTTTGACAGCTGTAAAAATGAGTGGTGAATGATTACCGCCAGGGAATTGATACTTTTCGTCAACAGCATCTGTTGTAGAGTTTTCGTTAATTTGTCAACAATTATGATCTCTTTATAAATCAGTGAATGACATGGCATACCTTCAATCAACGTTTTGTTCTGTCCCCACTCAAAAGGAAGAAAAATACATAGAGTTAAAATTGATGATAAGGTGCTTATTTGAAATTCACACTTACACGTCTTTGGGATATCAGTGTATCAATGACCATTATTGTGATGAAGATTAAAAGGCATAGCACAAAGCAGATATCCTGTGCAGTTGTACTTACTTTGCAGTCTGCACCCCATACTTCATCCTCCTAACATTATAACTGACTGGAAGGCATAATTTACCTCTCTTGGATGTCAAGTTTTTTTGCACTGCGTGCAGTTTGTCATGTGCTGCCGCTGTCAGCGTGAGAAATGCTTGCCGCTGTCACATGTTCATTTTTCACACCTTTCTTGTATTGAATTACACTGACAAAATGGAGATTTACCGTAACAGCATAACAGGTCTCAGAATTGCTCAGCTGGTTGCCGCTCTCAGATTTGTCATCTTGTCAAGTAAGTCGAGAATCAAATCTAGAATCAAATCTGTTTGCTGACCTGTAAATAAAGTGTGCTCAGTTTGATGCGCTCTTATAGCATTGCATCGTAGAGAAAATGGCTGCGGCGAGACCGCTCAAAGCACTCATTGTTTTCATGTAGCACGGAGACCTATTTCATGCCTTGCTAAACTCCTCACTCTCTCTCTCTCTCTCTCTTTTTCTCTCATTCTTCCCCGCTTGCTGTCTCTCAGGTACTGGATGAGCGAGTTCCCAGCCGAGTTTGACCTGAACCCCGAGCTGGCCGAGCAGATCCGCTGTCTGAAAGAGCTGCTAGAGCAGAACGGTGATGTGAGAAGAAGTCTACTCATAGACATAGACAGTGTGTGAGTCAGAACACACGTCAGACATCCACTTCCGTGTTTAATGTATAGAGTCACATGGGCACAGAGATATAATCCTAACCTATGAAGGTTAACCTATAATTAATCTACATATCCATGTATACTGCTGAGGCAAGTTATTGCTGAGTTCATTCATTTATCTTCAAAAACAGCTTCATCCTTGTCAGGGTTTTTCGCAGATCCTGAGCCTATCTTGGGAAATTTGGAAGCAAAACAGAAGAATCTGCCCAGATCAGATGCCAGAAAATAATACTGTATATGCACGTGTTCACATCTGGGGCAATTTAGTGTATCGAATATGCATACTGGCAGTTGTGGCTCAGGTGGTCTCTGATCAGTTTTGAGCCCTGTCACAGCCAAGTTGCCACTAACCCTATTTATTTTGTATTTTGGTCCATCCATGTGGCACATCAGGTGATGGATATCCCCCACCGTGGTTATATATTTCTCTGGCAATTATTTAAAAGGTCAGGTTGCCAGGCAAGTTGGGACCGACAATTAGCCTAATCAGCTTGTCTTTGGACTGTTGGTAGAAACCCGGATGAAACCCACCAAGCACAAGGAGAACATGCACTTAATAAACACAGACCAAAGGTGTCAATCGGTCACCAACCATGGAAGTGCCAGGTGATTGTGCTAACCACTAAGCCACTGTGCCATCTATTAACCCAATATAAAATGACCCTGCCCTTGAAAGTCCCAAAGCCTGAGTGAGAAAGGAGGAGGGCTGGGCGTCAGCAACCTGACCCCATGAAAACCGCCATTACTCTAGAAATGATTAAACCTGGAAAATGCAGAACCCAAAGGAAACCCATTTTAACATTTGAAGAACATGTGAAATATATGCTCAGGACTGAACTAGGAATTCTTTTCTGAATTTACCCGGATTGGCTGTCCTAAACCTTATTTACTTTAAGGTTGACAATATTGTATATACTGTATATTTTTTTCTTAATTTTTTAAAAGAAATCTGTTTCATTTACACAACCAGCCTAATAATTATAAGAACTCTTTCATAATGCTAGAAAGTGATTTTCACTGCAGTAACAAAATTAAAAATAGATAGACCCCCTGGTTATGCCTCATCATATGCCTGGGGTTAAGAATCATTGTTGTAAATGATCCAGTGAACCAATTTATGCAGCTGTGGATGCCAGATTTGGGTAGGCTTGTGGCAGTTTTTTCCTACATTAAAAAAAAAAAAGACAACATAAAATTGTTGGGTTCACAAAAGTTTTAATGTTACAGCAAATTAAAAAATAATTTATGATAAGCGAAATGACCCATGGAGTTAGCTCCAGTAAAATTTTACTGTTAGTAAGACAAACCTTTTTGCATTCAAATCAGCGGTAGAGCAGTGGAGCAGTGTACTGTGTTGCTCAGAGATGCCTCTGTTTTAAAGATTTATTTTTTTTAGGTGATCACAATTGTAATTATACATACAGTGGTGTGAAAAACTATTTGCCCCCCTCCTGATTTCTTATTCTTTTGCATGTTTGTCACACAAAATGTTTCTGATCATCAAACACATTTAACTATTAGTCAAAGATAACACAAGTAAACACAAAATGCAGTTTTTAAATGAGGGGTTTTATTATTTAGGAAGAAAAAAAATCCAAACCTACATGGCCCTGTGTGAAAAAGTAATTGCCCCCTGAACCTAATAACTGCTTAGCAGCAATAACTGCAATCAAGCGTTTGCGATAACTTGCAACGAGTCTTTTACAGCGCTCTGGAGGAATTTTGGCCCACTCATCTTTGCAGAATTGTTGTACTTCAGCTTTATTTGAGGGTTTTCTAGCATGAACCGCCTTTTTAAGGTCATGCCACAACATCTCAATAGGATTCAGGTCAGGACTTTGACTAGGCCACTCCAAAGTCTTCATTTTGTTTTTCTTCAGCCATTCAGAGGTGGATTTGCTGGTGTGTTTTGGGTCATTGTCCTGCTGCAGCACCCAAGATCGCTTCAGCTTGAGTTGACGAACAGATGGCCGGACATTCTCCTTCAGGATTTTTTGGTAGACAGTAGAAATCATGGTTCCATCTATCACAGCAAGCCTTCCAGGTCCTGAAGCAGCAAAACAACCCCAGACCATCACACTACCACCACCATATTTTACTGTTGGTATGATGTTCTTTTTCTGAAATGCTGTGTTGCTTTTACGCCAGATGTAACGGGACACGCACCTTCCAAAAAGTTCAACTTTTGTCTTGTCGGTCCACAAGGTATTTTCCCAAAAGTCTTGGCAATCATTGAGATGTTTTTTAGCAAAATTGAGACGAGCCTTAATGTTCTTTTTGCTTAGAAGTGGTTTGCGCCTTGGAAATCTGCCATGGAGGCCGTTTTTGCCCAGTCTCTTTCTTATGGTGGAGTCGTGAACACTGACCTTAATTGAGGCAAGTGAGGCCTGCAGTTCTTTAGATGTTGTCCTGGGGTCTTTTGTGGCCTCTCGGATGAGTTGTCTCTGCGCTCTTGGGGTAAATTCGGTCGGCCGGCCACTCCTGGGAAGGTTCCATGTTTTTGCCATTTGTGGATAATGGCTCTCACTGTGGTTCGCTGGAGTCCCAAAGCTTTAGAAATGGCTTTATAACCTTTACCAGACTGATAGATCTCAATTACTTTTGTTCTCATTTGTTCCTGAATTTCTTTGGATCTTGGCATGATGTCTAGCTTTTGAGGTGCTTTTGGTCTACTTCTCTGTGTCAGGTAGCTCCTATTTAAGTGATTTCTTGATTGAAACAGGTGTGGCAGTAATCAGGCCTGGGGGTGACTACAGAAACTGAACTCAGGTGTGATAAACCACAGTTAAGTTATTTTTTAACAAGGGGGGCAATTACTTTTTCACACAGGGCCATGTAGATTTGGAGTTTTTTTTCTTCCTTAATAACGTAAACCTTCATTTAAAAACTGCATTTTGTGTTCAATTATGTTATCTTTGACTAATAGTTAACGGTTTTTGATGAGCAGAAACATTTAAGTGTGACAAACATGCAGAAGAATAAGAAATCAGGAAGGGGGCAAATAGTTTTTCACACCACTGTATTAGTTTAAACAATGCATTGTATCTTGTATTTTAAAACACATTCACACATTTGAAGTTCATGCATGTGTATGTACTGTATATGTTCAATATGATGTGCATGGACCTGTTACTTTGTTTCTTTTATGTTAAAACATTCAAAATAATAGGCTACATGTACTGTAAGAATAAACAGAACACTGTTGTTTGTTTCAAAGCTAGTTCGGCGTGTAGGAAACCTAGGGTTCCTAAGTGGTGCATCAGAAAAGTCTTCATACTGTCATCCGGAGATCATGAAGGGTGGTATTTTCTGCACTCTAAAGAGTTTCACTAGTTTGCATCAAGTCATGGGCAGCTTAGAGATCTCACTATTGGTGTCATGTTTCTTAGAGGAAGGACTTCAGCCTGCCTGGGTAGTACAGAATATGTAATATTTTATTAATATGAAGGATAAACTAGTACTGTAGGTGGTCATTCTACAAAATTCGCTAATTAAAATTAGGTTCTAAACTAAAAAATAAAGTGCTGCCATTTTTACAGTCTATTATAACTGTAATCATGAAATAGTTTACTCTGTGACAGTCACATGATTGACCACAAGTTTGCAAATTTTTGCATTATGTGTTTCTCTCTTCAGCCCATCATATGAGTGGAAGCGGCAGCTGACCTCGAGTGTTCAGAAGAAAAGTAAGACCTCTCTGCTGTTTGATCACTTGGACTCCTCGACCCTGGCTGAACACCTGACCTACATGGAGTACAAATCCTTCTGCAAGATGCTGGTGAGGTTCAAACCTGATGTGAAAAAATCTGAAAAATTACTGGGCAATATGGTCTGACTGAGAATTAATGAATTAAATCAACACCGCCACTGGATTATATGATTTGTGGACAATCCAGTCAACTTATGTCCCGACTAATGCAGGGCGTCTCAAAGTCTGGAGTTCCTACTTTAAAATTAAAATATATTATACCCATTAATAAATTGTTAGCTTTGTAGTCTACTTGGAGATAGTTACCATGACCCTGACATGATATCAAAGCTAAACCTACTCGTTACCCTGTTTGAAATCGTTGTCATGGTAATGTTGACAGGCAGCGAGTATATGGTGTTTAAGGGTCAAGGGTCCCCTAAAAGATGCCTCTTTGAAATTAGCAAGTTAGCTAACAGCTAGCAGGCGTACTGTGGGCACGGAAAAGCGAGACGTCTTCTTTTATGTCCCCTGTGCAGTGAAGATGTCACGATCCAAATATACAAGAAAAGGTCAGTGTTTCCAACTATTGACCACACCTTTTGTTGTGCCAAGGTTTAGGCAGCTAACTGAATGCAGACAGTGCCCTTTCTGCTATATTTACATTTAGGCATTTGGCAGACGCTCTTATCCAGAGCGACTTAAAATTTTTTTCGCATTACACATCTGAGCAGTTGAGGGTTAAGTGCTCAAGGGCCCAACAGTGGCAACTTGTTGGTTGTGGGGTTTGAACCTGGGATCTTCCGAACCGTAGTCCAATGCCTTAACCACTGAGCCACCCCTGGCCCTATTGCAGTCAAACCGTGGCAATTTCTTCTACTACATGTTGAATGTATTTTGTCGTAAACTTCCTTAAACGTGAATATACAGAATGTGTAAGTTATAAGCAGGTTGAATAAAAGTAATTTGCTTATCACCAATTGTTCCAGACCTTCGACCTTAAACACAGATCAGATTCGGACCTTGGACTATTATGTTTGTGAACTGCTGTACTAGTGTCTGTTGGATAACCTATCTTGCTAGCTACATAATTACTCATTTGCTAGCTAGCTACACAGTTAGTATTTTTACATGGATCCTAACATTAACATTACAAATAATTGAAATGAAGACTAAATCCAATTGCTCCTCACTTACTGGAATGAATATATTTTATCTGTGCATGTTTGCCCCACATAGGGGAAGCATTAGGTTATGTATCAAGTCTCAAGGTGGAAAATATTGCTTTCATTCCCTGATCCGTAAATTCTGCAAGAACTCTCTCGGACCCAGTCTTTACGTTAATTTCCTGGGTTTCTCGCTGAGGAAGAGGCACTGATTGGCTCACCACAGAGTAAAGCATCTAACCGATCATATACTGTAGTACAGAGTTGAAGAAGTGTAATAATTTATACTTCTGTGACCTGGTGTCACCCTTAAAAAAGAGGTTTTCTTATGCATTTGGTTCCTCTAAAAGTCACTTCCTTACTGTATGTATTTTCAGGAAATGCTTTACTTCAGCCTTGCACATAAAGGAACGAAATTAAATAAGTTCTGGATTTCTAGAACTTCTGTGTGAAAATATCTACTGTATTATTAAAGGCACTAAAGAAATTCATTTGAATTGACAATTGACCGTCTCCAGTTCCAGGACTACCACAGCTTTGTGATGCAGGGCTGCACTGTAGACAACCCCATCCTCGAGCGCTTCATCACCCTCTTCAACAGTGTATCACAATGGATCCAAATGATGGTTCTAAGTAAAACAACAGCACAGCAGAGAGCCACCGTCATTGGCGACTTCATTAAAGTGGCCAAGGTTAGATCAAGACTCTTGACTCCGCTAGGCATCTTATGAGATGAAATGGTTACTTATATTGCATGTTTCTTTATTTTCAGAGGTTGCTGGAGCTCCAGAATTTTAACACTCTAATGGCAGTGGTAGGGGGCCTGAGTAACAGTTCCATCTCCAGACTAAAAGACACTCAGGCTCTGATTAGTAGTGATGTTCGTAAGGTAAAGACTTCCTCGATTCTATATGAAAGTGATGGCAAATGTATGAATAGCCATGTTGGTGGCACATTTTATAGTGTTCTCCAATAAGAAATGGCCTTGCTCCCATGGCAGCAAATGCAGTATTTCCCATGGCATGGCCATTCAAGACTGTCTCGTTATCTCCATATTATTTTGAGTCTTTTGTCACAGGGACCATTTAACGCTGACACATCTCTGACAGTTTTTATTGTGCTTTATCAGGAGTTTGAGGGACTTGTGGAGCTGATCACGTCCAGTGGGAACTATAGCCGCTATCGACAACGCTTTTCAGAGTGCACAGGCTTCCGTTTCCCCATCCTGGGTGTACACCTGAAAGACTTGATTGCTGTTCATGTGGCTCTTCCTGACTGGGCAGACCGGGAGAAAACCCAAGTCAACCTCACCAAGACACAGCAACTATATGCCATCCTGCAGGAGCTGGCATTGATCCAGGCCACACCACCTAAAATCGATGCCAACCCAGACCTTCTCAACCTTCTCATTGTAAGTTTAGGACTAAAATGTGTCAGCAAGCATGGTCTTAGAGAAAGAGAGCCATCAATCTGGGAATTGAGGAAGCAGAAACAGGGTCCTTGTTGAGGCCAGAATTACAATGCCTCATGCATGCTGCTACAGTATGTATATGTATTTTGTAAGTGGAGAAGAATCAGTGGACAGGACAGTTAATCACACGGCTGACAAATTTATGTTGTTTTTTTTTTTTACTCCCCATAGGCTAGTTTAATAAAACGCCACTGGCTTGTATTAAAACAAACAGTTGGAGCTGAATTTAATACATTTCTAAACTGTTGGTATAGACAGAGTGTCTGTGATGGACAGAACCATCCACTGTATTGTAAGAAACCATATATTATAAAGTTTGGAAGAGGGAAAGGGGCTTAGCTTATGCTAATTTTACTTTTTAGTCAATTTTAGATGTCCAAATTTTCCCAGTGTGTATGTACAAACAAAACATACAATATTCCTGTATTTTGTCTTTTTCACATTTTTATATTGACTAGGGCTTAAACAATTAGTTTCCCCTATGATGACATCATATAGGAAGAGCCCCCTCCTCTAGCTTGTTGCCCAGGTCTGCTGTTCTCTGCCAATCTAGCTTATTTACAAACAGTAGACACTGAAACACTGCATTTGATGGAAGAGTGTAAAATAGGGGGTTTGAGGTATAAAAAGGTATTATCTGAGGGGTATTTCAGCTGAAGCATTAACAGTCCCACTTTGTCAGGACTCTGAGACCTGTGGTAACTTGTGAAAGAAATAGTAAAATATGGGACCTTTAAAGTTGTTTGTGTACAGTAGGGAAAAAAATTAATTTGATTTATTTTCATTTATGTTATCTTCTTTTCTTTTCAATGGCCTTAGGTGTCTCTGGACCAATACCACACAGAGGAAGAAATTTATCAGCTTTCACTACAGAGAGAACCACGCAGCCTCAAATTATCAGTGAGTCCCTTCCACTGGTATTGGTTCTCTCTAAAGCACCAATCTGATTCTTGTGACAGAACTTTGCCTCAAATTACTAACATTTCCGACATGGTTTTGACAGATTAATGTACTGATTTTCATTGCCTAACCCACTTACTGGGGCTTGCAGCTGGGAAATTGGACCACTACCCTGTAATTATTCTTTTTAGGCCTCAGACACGAGTCATTTGTAGAAATCCATCAGTGCCATGGTAAATTTTGCTATACTGACTTCTTCATTTATTTTGGCTTGTTAGGCAACCAGCTCAAAGCCACAATCTCCTTTAATAGAGCAGTGGGCGTCTTCAGTCAAACCCAAGGCAGATCCAGTGATCATCAACAAACACATAGAAAAGATGGTGGAGGCAGGTTATATTCATCCCTGCCAATGTTTTATTCATTCGTGATTTCTTTGAAAATGCAGCACATTCTGAGCCACAGTTTTCTTTTTTAGTCAGTATTTAAAAACTTTGACACGGATGGGGATGGCTACATCACTCAAAAGGAGTTTGAAAGCATCAAGAACAACTTTCCTTACCTCAGCAAGCTTAATGACCTCGACCAAAACCAGTGAGTCGAGTCAGAATGATCTCTCAGTTTCCTGCCCAGACACACATTTTTGATACATGTACGTACCATACAGACTAGCCTCACACGTCTGTCTTTCTGTCTTTCACCTAAAAGGGATGGTAAAATTAGCAGAGAGAAGATGATCGAGTATTTTGCCAAGGCCAACTCCATGCTGAACTGTAAAATGGGTTTTGTGCACACATTCACTGCCATGAACTGCTACAAGCCCACAGTCTGCCAGCAGTGCTCAGGCATTGTGAGTATGCTTATACATTTTGAATATGATTGTTTAAGTAGGATAAGAGAGCTCAGGACGTCCAAAGGACAAGTTTTCCAGCAGTTTTCTGTCTTTGTTGCTAATATGTAGTGTAAGTCTCTGAAATATTTGCTTAAATCATATACAGTCCTTCAGCATTGTTTAAGGGGAAGTAATTATGATTATTGTGTAACCAAGTTGATGTACACTTGTGGGGCAGGATGTACGATGCCCCGCTTAGTGTCACAAAGTACTGTAATTATTCCACCTAGTGGACAAAATGGGAACATGTTGTGGGAACCTTTTAAAGGTCCGTTCTGATAACAATCCTGTTCTCCCATGCTTGGGCAAGGAGCAGCAAACAGAACAGTTAACTACACGGTTGCCAGGTTATTTTTTCTTTCCCTCTGCGAAGTAGTTCTAGGTAAATGAAACTAAAGACCCCAGCACTGTTGACTTGAGTTCGATTCCCATCTCGGGTCTGTGTGCATGGAGTTTGCATTCTCTCTCTATGCTTAGTGGGTTTCCTCCGGTTACCTCCCACAGTCCAAAGAGATGCAGATTAGGCTAACTGGCGTTCCCAAATAGCCTGCAGTGTGTGTGAATGTTGACCCGAGGTCCCACCATGGTCAAAAAATTGGAATAAATACAATGGTAATCATCATTGGCCTCTACGGTCCCTAGTTGGAATTGAAGTTTATTGAACCCTTGAAAATAGTACTTTGCAAAAGTCTTAACTCTAGAATGGAAACAAATGTTTTACTGTGACAGGATACAAAATTCTAAAGACACAATTTTTTAAAATTGGTTGTTTATGTAACAACCTCAGCAGCAACCTCATTTCCCCTCTCATCTGTTTCTCACTGGGTCAAGCCTTAAGTTTGCCTTTAAAAAAAAAAAAAAAAAAAAAATATATATATATATATATAAAAAAAATTAAAAAAATTGTGTCTTTAGAATTTTGTATCCTATATATATATATATATATAAATTACTGTGTGACTTTAACAAACAAAAAACATTTCTCTTAAACTGGCTGTAAGCTGGATGATTATGCGTTTTCTGGTTTGTTACTCAAAAAATTCACAGGAGTCTATAACATAAGTCAGATATAACAGACTCTCAACCTGTCGTTATTGTACTGCTGTACTGAAAGCAAGGCCTACAGTGTGACTTACTGCAGTGCATCAGCATTAAACAAAACTACACCTTGGACCTGAATGCTGCAACATTATTCTTCAAAACATACTGTATTATGGATTCTTATTTCCTGTTTCGGAGGTGGGAGGAGTATGATTTTTGTTGTTGTTCAGGGTCGTTGAAGTCATGAGGCACTGTCGGGTGTGGACATTTACCACTTCCTACTTTCTCACTTCCTGTTCAACAGCCACCCAAACCTCATGTTTTTCATTACTGTTAAACATCAAAACCATTCAGCCTCATATATCTAAATGCACTTGTTAATCATTTTCTAATCTGTTATTCAGTCATGTATGACCTCATGTGTTGTTTCTTTAGATGTGGGGGTTTTACAAGCAAAGATACAAATGCAAAGGTATGAAGGCTGTTAATTAAAATCAACTGAAACAATTAAATCAATGAATACAGAATGAAAAAGATAATAAAACCTTGTTTAGTTTTTTTTTCTCATTTCTGCTTTTCATGTTAGTGTGCGGTGTTAGCTGTCACAAGGACTGCTGTGCAGGTTTGGCAGTGGAGTGCCGAAAACGGACAAAAAGT
The DNA here is from genome assembly GCA_030522415.1 of Channallabes apus. Lineage (NCBI taxonomy): Eukaryota > Metazoa > Chordata > Actinopteri > Siluriformes > Clariidae > Channallabes > Channallabes apus. The sequence goes on from CM060125.1 coordinate 12,928,092, forward strand.
GTCAGCTTTGACAGCAACATTCCACGCATTAGCCGCTCTTTCAGCCTGCCTCCTTCTACTAGAAAAAACATCAAACCTGAGTGTGCAGGTAACCCCCCGCCAATGCACATTTGTATGAAATCGAACCCAACCTTGACCTACGTAGTCGAAATGAAACACTTAATAGTTATTTTCCATTAAACGAAAAGCAGTTGTACTCATGGGGTGTCCAGCTAATTGTGCCCTCAAGATCTCAGATATTCCTATGAACACACACAAGCACACGCACAGAATATTCTAATATGCCAGCATTTGTAGCACTGCTTGTGAATTTTCCCTAGCATTAATAATGCATGGTGTACACCTGCACCTGTGATAATATACTTCAGTACTGCACAAGCTCTTCTCTCAGATGTCTTCTCTCTCTACTCAGTCATCACAGAAGAGACTCAAGAGAATCTAGCCGAGGAGGTGTTTGATGACTATCTTTGAGAAGGTACTGTAAGGAAAAAGGTAGTCGCAAGTGGTTTAGCGTATTCTACAATGTATGAGATGCTTTCGGGGGAAAACAAAAATCAATATTATCTTATTTTATTATAGTCACATAAATTCCCTATGATTTAATGATATCTGCTTGCTGTGCCTAATAGGATTTGTTAACAGCTGCAATGATGCTTGTGATTTTACATGATTTTACAGTTCTGTCACTGCTTCTATATCAAAAGAAATGACATTATGACTATAATTATACATCAATCAGCCATAATTTTAACACATCAACAATGATTATCAATTATATACCAGTCATCTGGTGACAAGATCATTGGCACCCAAGGGCCATTTATGCCTGTAGGGACAAAACAAATTGTCTGTCAGGTCCGATAACACAGCACAGCAAGCCCAAGTCTGCTCACCTGGCCCCAAATTTCCCAGATCCCAATCTGACAGAACACAGAATACACTGAACAGACAAGACCTATTCCCTATGCCCCCACCCCAGAACCCACAGCATCCAAAAGATCCTCTGTCAATAGCCCTGTGCCTCCATAGCCTTTACAGGCAGAACAAGAGGAACCTACACAATACTGGGCATATATATTATATTATATTATTGATAGATTATATGCTAACAGAACAAGACTTTCTGACAAGAAATTAGTATAAAAAAAAAAAAAATTATAATAATAATAATAAAATAATAATAATAGGTATGTATTTTGTTTACTGTAATTTCACAATATTTCACAATAGGAACTGCCAGAAATCTCTGACTATATTTAGAAAATTGTCACATTTCTCTTTTTTCTTTTTTTTGCAGTGCATTCATCCCTTTACACCAAATAAACCCTATCAGCCAAGATATTTAATGTCTAATGTTCACTTCTTCAGTTTTTTTCACAAGGTTAATATAGTTAACAGAAGTCACAGATGGCTTTCATCATTCCTTTTTTCCATTTTTTTTTGTTAAATTTGGTCATGTATTAAATGAAAAGATTTTAGGCAAGATAACTTTCCATTACTTTTCAGCCGAAGACTAAAGAAACCATCTCCTTGGCTGATTACATTTCAGGCAAGAAGAAAATTTTTTTTTTTTTCACTCCCAGAAAAATTCCTTTAAAGAACGACGTCTTTCATTTCCACAGGAACACAAAGTGCCTGTAAAGCTGCAGAAACCTGCCATATGACCCAGACATGGATTAAGATCATGCCCCCAAAACTGTGTGTGTTTGAAGTTATAATACGGTCCACAAATCCAATGGTAAATATTCTCTTCCACCACTCACTGGCCACTTTAAGACTCTGAGATCCTCAAAGACTTTGCAGTTTCGGTGCCACCTGTAGCCTCATATATGTACCATTCCATGGCTGACGATTCTGGACCCCTGATATACTGTACATACAGTAGGCTTCTGATGTTGCCTCAAGGTTTGCTGTGTTGCGCATTCTGAGATGCTTTTCTGCTCACCATGGTTGTACCTATTGCCTATTAGAGTGTTACATGAGTGTTACATTCTGTTTAAGTTGAAACAGTCTAGCAATTCTCCTATGACAAGAAGAATCACCACTATTACTGTGTATATTACATATATACTATTATCCAGCCTGGTTAAACTTCTAAAGTTTTTTCCTGGTTAAAACTTATTTTATTAAAAATAAATACTTTCAGATGGAATAAAAAAAAGCAAGTATTAAATAGATTTTGTTCTGTTCCTTTTTTGTTTGTTTGTTTGTTTGTTTGTTTGTATTTAGATTTTTTTTTAAGTCCAAAATTTCTAATATCACAGCCATTCCATGAACAAAGTCATGTGATTGCATTGTTTCCCATTCTAATGTTTGATAAATGAAGCTCCTGACCTGAATCTGTATGATTTAAAGCATTGCCCTACTGACACGTGATCAGTTAGTTGCGCGAATGCATGAATGACAACGTGTACAGGTGTTCCTAATATAGTGGCCAGTGAGTGTATAATAGATGAAGCATATTTTCAGGTTTTTCAGGATTGTACCATATCATTTGTTAAGTATCTTTTATGTTTCCCAGACTATATTTTTTCTTGATGCCTTATTGTTACTGTATGACCTGTTTCCTTTTTCTAAATTAAAATGAGCCCCTGAATGAATTGACACATTTTATTTGATCAAAATATGATGCAAATTGTGAATTTAACCAACAAGGTCGCATAAATGACATTTCCTACAAGCATAATAAAAACCAGCCTAGTATTTCTGTGCAATCCCTAGTCCTGAGTGCCAGTAGGGGGCACTGTTGACCCAGCTGGATTTGTATCTCCTCCATGTCTCTGTATATACATTTGTGTGATCTTAACTTACATATGAAATGCTTGAAATGTCTTGGGTAAATTTTTACCAGTGTTACAATTAAAGGTCTTTTTTGTTTTTGTCTTGTCTGGTAGTGTCGCCATACTTTTCTTTGCATCTCTAACATATGTGTGTTTTTCTGCATAGTGTGACATATCCGTCATTAAACCCAGGATCAGTCACTTTTATGAGCCGTAGTCAATCTCACTCCCTGCTGCTCTTAGACAACCAGCATCATTAGATAATGATTTCCGTTTATTGAATCGGCCTCTGATGAGTAGCTAATCTCGCAGGTTGCAGGTTGTGCTCTCAGGCTTCGATTACGTCTAGCTAGCTCTCTGCACCGGCTGTGATTTCTGACAAAGCTTTAATAACAGGGTGAAAGCCTGGGCACGGCGGGAGTGCATGGCCCCCTGCTGCTCACATAACCGCAGGTTTCTGTGTGACTCCAAGCTTTGCTTTTATACCTCGACTCTCTGCTCTTGTATGTCTCATGCTTTTCATTTCTTTTTCTTTTTTTTTTTCTTTACACAGGCTGTTTTCGTAAGCTTCTTTGAGCAATTGAATTATTCACCCTCCCTCATCAACAGTGCAACTTGTGAGGTACAATATTGATAATGTTTTCCATTTATGAAGGATATAAAAACAATAATAGGCTAAGCAAAGCCTCAGGAGATCTCCGGGAGTGTGCGTGCCTCGAGAGAGCTGCTGATAGTTCCCTGATATGGAATTACTCCATTACAATTAACCTTGTGAAAGTCTGAGCGTCAGGGAGCGGACTATTCTTCTTTTCAGAGCGAATGCGTGTTTTGGTATCAGTATGCTTGAGGGGACCATCTACAGCGTTTCATTTGAATAATCAACTCATTAATTACAGACAAGAGCTATGGACCATTTTACTAATGTGTGATATGAAGGTGGCAAAGCTCTAGGAACTGCTGCAACTACTGCTGATAGCCCTGAGGGCCTTGGCAGGACGACGGGTTGCACAAAAAAAAGAAGAAAAAGTACAACAAAGCCCAAACCCTGCCACTATCATACTTTTGCCTTAGTAGCAGAGGAAGTAAATTTGGAGTTAAGAATTAAGTGTGGTTGCTCTAGAGGAACTTTACAGGGCAGCTCTAATGTGTTTATGGAGGAGGAAGAGGTGTAGAGAGGACTTAGTGAATCACACACTTGTTAGGGTGTGTGTACAGTATGTGTCTGTGTGTGTGTGTGTGTGTGTGTGTGTGTGTGTGTGTGTGTGTGTGTGTGAGTGTGTGTGCAGGTGAACGCAAGGAATGCTGAGTGGACATAACTTAATACATTTTAACATATACCTTAATGTATATAAAGCTACAGCTGCTCAACCAAAGATAGCTTGGTAAACACTACTGATGCAGTAGACTTTCAGATCATAATTAGCCATGATGCAGCTACTGTAAATGTCTGGTACAAAATCGGCGTCACTTACTCATCATCTATCTTGTATACTGTATATGGACGTGGTGGCGTGGAGCCTCAGGAGACTTGGACTGGGTGCCATTCCATTGCTCATTCACATACTACAGGCAATTTGGGAACACCAGTTAGCCTAATATGCATGTCTTTGGACTGTGGGATGAAACTGGAGTAACCCAGAGGAAACCCACCAAAGCACAAAGCAGACATGCACACTCCATGCACACAAGACACCCGGGACAGGAATCGAACCCAGCCCCTGGTGGTGCAAGGCGACAGTGCTAACCACTATGCCAATATGCCACAGTGCCGCCTCAGTACAAAAGATATGGTATTAGAGTAAGTGTATTAGGAGGCTAGAACAAGCCATTTGGAAAACTGTTCTGTGGTTCAGAAGGCTTGTTTATGTTGCCATGAACCAGTTTCGATATTTTATGGATGCTTCTCAATACTTATTCACTTCACCCAACCTCCAGCCCAGTCTGAAATCAGCACGTGGGAAGGCAGCACAGCAGGGTGATTCTCTTTTAAGGGAAAAAAAAATATCACTAATAAACATTTGGGGGTGGGGGGGAGTACAATGAATGCATTAAACCCAGCAGCACTTTTTTTAAGATGGAGTAATTTATTACTAGAGAAGAGGACACATAATTAGCAACTTGGCTCCACACAATCTGTATTAAGCTCTAAATGTTTTGAATGGATGGCATTTCATAATGAATCAAATAGCTGTATTTTGTTTTAAATTACAAAGAAAGGGGACATTGTTTGCACTCGGGACTGTAAATGACGCTAATATGATAATATTGGAAATATGTGCTCGTAAGAGCTGATTACAAACAAAATAAAACAGCAATCAATCAAATCAACACTCATTAATTAGTGTGAGCTGAATATATAACGTGTAATATGTACAGTACAGCTTGGTTTTCAAGCAGTCGAGAGTGCACTTGAAAGTGATGTCATGAGTTGCTAATTCTAACTCTAGATGAAACACTAAGTTCTGGGAGATAGATTTTTGTACATGGACAGGAATTGGGCCTCTCCATCAGCTACACCTGCCAAGGTAAGATTACAGCAGAAGCATTCTAGCTGACTAGCTAACATACTTTTTTTTAAAAACACTTTTGGCTTTGATGTCACCAATAACAGTGCTGTTTTTACGTTAAGTTCAGCCTTTGTTTGTCACATATACAATACCACACAGTGAAATTCTTTATTCTTCGCATATCTCAACTTTTGTAAGTAGACTGGGGTCAGAGGTTATACAGTACAGCGCTTCTGGAGTAGACAGGGTTAAGGGTGCAACAGCGGCAACCTGGCAGAGCCGGGACTCAAACCGTCGACCTTCCGATCAGCAATGTAGAGCCTTAATACTCTGAGTCACCACCGCCCCTCAATATACCACATAACAATATTTATAATAGTTTGACATCTTCTTTAACTTTATTGAATCATGTACAGTATGCTTGCAGTACGCCCATGTTTAATTGGGTAAACTACATGAATTATAAAAGGCACAAATTATGATTATTATAGCAATTATAGCAACTTTATAACTACATTTACAGTATTTGGCAGACACCCTCACACTTTTATCTCCTTACTGTAGTCTGGAAGTCCAATGCCTTAACCACTGAGCTACCCCTGCTGTAACTAAGCTACTGTACCAGAGTAATGAAAGAGGCCAACAATGCTACTCGCCATGTCTAATTAATGTCAAATCCTGTACAGTATATTTAATCTCTACTAGACTTAAACATTCATGTTATCACCTTCAACAAACTGTTTCAGTAACTCAGTTAGATAGACATTCAGAAAAATCTGTTTCTTTGTGGAGTACTTGTATACTTTCAGAGCACTATACTTGATACTTCAACTTGAGTAAAAAATTTTAATGGTGTTCTTAGTTTTAGCGAAGTACATTTTTAGGCAAGTACTTTTACTTTTAATGGAGTATTGAGTTTGTGTACTTCTGCCACCTCTGCTGCCTCATATAAAGGAGTAGCTTGTAGATTTTAAGATCTCGCTGCTGCTGCTGAGGAGAATTACAATAAAAACAATGACAAGCTTTCCCATTCCTCTATTAAAAACCTGTATACCTCAATTTTTATAATAAAGGTGAAACACCTGAGTAACATTATGTTTCTGGGAAAAGTCCAAAATGAAGCTGATACTGTATGTAAGTGTCTCATCTGAGGTACTGTATGTCCTTTAGGTGTGCTGTGACTGAGAGGTGATGACCACAGAGGTGAAGTCAGATCTCATCTGGGGAGCATCTGTCTGGCATGGCTCAAAGACAATCATAATCCAGGCACAAATCTTCACTGGCGGAAGTTGAGGCTTAGTGGTTAGCACTGTTGCCTATTGGTTCTGGGTTCATATCCTGCCTTGGGTCTGTGTGCATGGAGTTTGCATGTTCTCCCCCTGCTTGTTGGGTTTCCTCCTAGTACTCTGATTTCCTCCCTTACCCAAAGACAAGCAGATTAGGGTAACTGGCATTCCCAAATTGCCCATAGTGTGTGCATGAGCATGCACTGGGTGCGATGGATTGGCACAGCGTCCAGGGTGTACCTCCATGCCCCCTGCGCCCCTGTATACAGGATAAAGCGGGACAGATGATGAGTGACTGAGTGGTCAAAGTTGGATGTTTGGCCATCTGATCTTTATAACATACTGCAGCAAGGAACCCAAGATAGAGCTTGCACTGTAAAGTTCACATATTTAGGACTAAACCTATATTCCGTCTTTGCTGCACGGAGGTATGGGTTTCACTTCAGGCGAACTTCGATGCAGATGGTACTTCGTGTGCCTGCAACCTACTCCAAGGCCTGGGTGTCGAGTAACATGATAGATTAAACTTGGCATTAATGTTATCTCTTGTTTCAAGTTTCACAGCGGCAGGGGTGAAATGGTCTGATGAGGAGACAGAACGTCTTGCAGGTGGTGTTCAAATACAAGTCACTCCAATTTTAAAAAAACAGAACCGCATCAATTGATTGCAAGCTTCACCCGCAAAGCAAGAAATGCTAAAAACTTTAGTTTGCTTTTATTAGGAACAGTTTACTCCTAAAGAACGTCTTCCATTCTGGTTGAGATAGCCTCAGCTGTAGCCTCAGCTCCCTGTTGCTGATTGACATTTGTGAGACCCAATGTGGTCGTCTTCTGTTGTACCTCATCCACTTCAAGGTTTTACAATGTCAAGCTTTATGAGATGCTGTTCTGCTTATCCAGGTTGACCTGTTTAGGCATTATTCTATGCAATACCCCCCTGCCATGTGATTGGCTGATAGGGTAAGTGCATGAATGAAGAGGTATACAGGTGTTTTATGGCTGGTCAATGTACAGTATATAGAGAAAGCTTTCTTTATGTGTTGTTTATATAGCTGAGATGTTTTAGCTTCCTGAAAAAAAAACTGTGAAAAAAGAAAAAAAGAGATGATCAACCATTATTTTAAAATATAACTCTGATATGATGCGTTCACCACTCTTAATTAAAATCCAAATTGTAAATGTGGACATGAATATTTAGTACAAGTAGTAGACTAGACTTACAATCCAAACCTCACCACTGTACAGACTTTGCATGAATTGAACAGAACAAAGCCGTAATCATTACAGCGCATAATCACTCATGATGCTTTGCATTTGATGGCCGCAGAGCTGCTTTGAAGAAGATGGAAAGAATTCAGGATGCTCCGTCTGCTGGCGGAGCCGTTATCCCGGTCCCTGGCACACGATCAATGCGTCTGACATGCCCCGCGGTGCTCTGCATGTGTAATGCCCATGCGAGGGCCAGTGAACAGCGGGCATAGGGCGATAAACACATGGCCTCTGAGCGACAGCACTTGAGATTGGATCTCCTCGCACATATAACCTGTCTCTACTCTCTCTCCTCCTGTTGCTCCCTTTCTCCACCTCCCTTATCTGGCTAAACCACTTCACTATTTTAGCCTACGTCCTAATCTCTATATTTCGTCCTGATTTGTCTGCCCTCTCACGCCCAGCCTCATCCTTGTCTTTCCTTCCCCGCTGTTCGTTTTGCTGCTTTCACACTGGGCTTGAGTTTGTGCATTTGTTTATATCCTTCCCCTGCACAAATTGAAAACATTATGCTGGATACAAAGGCAGGCGATGGCTGCGAGACCTCATGCCGGATTCAAGCCTTCCACTCAATTCAGGTACATTATCAGCCCAGGTGGAGGTCAGCAAACACGGCAGACGGAGTGCGGCGGCGACACGGCTCGTGTATGTGTACCCAAGCACGAACAGGATATGCTTTAGTGGAGTGTGTGTGCGTGCCTGACCGAAGGCGGCACATCCGAGATGTCACAGGTATTCAGGAGCGCTACCTCTGAGAGCCCTCGCTGCTTTGCCCTGTCCTCTCCATTAACCCAGGCAATTGAGTGGAATCCACTGGCATGCTGCTCAGTGGACTGCCCGGACACAGGAAAGTAATGAGTGAGTAATTAAATGAAGTCGATGCTGGTGAAGGGTTCAACAGCGAAGGTTATCCTGGGTAAGAAGCTGTGCAGGTTGGACCAGCATGGAGGTCTATGCGGAAAAAATGTGGGGGGGGGGGAGCTTTCCCAAGAGCAGTGGACTGGCAGCTATTTGTCCTAAGCTGCTCTGGCCTAATGAAAGGAACGAGGTGTGTAAAAGAGGATTAAGAGTGGATCATTAAAAAAAGAGGCCTGCTGGGCACTGACGCAGGTAAGCTCAGGAGAGACGAGTCAGTAGCAGCACTGCTGCTGGGAACTAGATTTAGAGGGAAGGTTTGGCCAAACATTTTTATTTCGAGCAATGTGTGGCTCAAAGTTAGTAATTTATTCATTTTCCATAGTTTCATGATGGGGTTGGAGCCTATCTCAGAGAATGAGGTGCGGGACACCCAGGATGATGTGCCTGGAGGATTGCAGGGCACCAGTGGACACCAATAGGGGCAATATGGAAACAATCTGTGCCTTTGGAATGTAGGAGGAAAATCAAAGGAAATCCACCAAGCACAAGGAGAACATGCAAACTCCATGCGCACAGACCGAAGATGAGATTCAAACCCCCAACCATCACATACTGATTAAGACTAAAAAGCTATTTATGAGCAATGTTTTCCTCGACTCCTTAGTTACTTTTCTTCTTCCTGTGATCTTCAGGAAATTCAATTTCCTATTGACCATAGATAAATGTGTTAAGGTTGAGTGAATGTTGTTTACATTCCTTTTATCATTATTATACCGAATAATGGATTATTCAAGCATGGAAAAGGGTGTTTCAAGCATGAGGTGTTAAATGGATTCACTCACTGTTGTAGAAATTTAAAAAATAAGTATTTTCATGGAAAAAAAAACATTTCCAAGAAAAGTGGAGGTACAGTGAGTCAAAAAGAATCTGTTTTGTTAAGTGCGAGTAGATCCGTTTCAATCTGTTTATCATTAAAAAAAAATAACATGTACTTAGGTTCTACTGAAGGATACTTTACCTGTTTTCTTTTACTTGAAATGTTCTTTTATCTTTATTTTAAACACATATTTGTAAAAGAATTGGGGAATGAGGAATTACCGAGCATTGTATCACCAAAAAAATTTTTGGCCAAAAAGGTTTGAGTTAAACATTCTATGAATTTAATTGACTGTATATTATTAAAATGTAACACAAACTTCATTTTAAAAGACAAGCCAATGCTACCATTTGGTCTGTCTTTGTTTTAAACAATGCTACTTTTTCGTGGTCTTGCACACATTCAATTAAACAGAAAACGTTCTACTATGCCTCATTATCTTTATGCATGGCACACACACACACACACACACACACCTAATATCCTGGCAGTTAGTGGTTCACTGCAGGAGCTGAACAGCTGTAAATAACGTGGCTAAATGTCACGCGGAAGATCTGGAACGGACATTAGCATACGCTGTGACGGCTGCCGCACCTGCCGCTGACCCTTGCTGATTGACAGTCTCTGAGATCAAGGAGAGGTGGGAAGGGCAGCATGAAACCCAGTCTTGTGGGGGAATTTACTGTCATTCCCTGTCACCTCTCTAGGCACTCCTAAGCAATATTGGCATATCCTTGACGGAGAAGGTGCGCGTCACTGTGACATTGGCGAAGAAGTGGCTGTATATGTATGCTAGCTTTGTATGTGCTTCGCGAGCTGCTGCCTGAGTGTCTAGTGATCTACCGCTCCTTAATCTCAAAAGGACGGTTAATTAGCAGCAGTGATTATAGCCTGCCCTAAAAGGCACAAAATGGCCTCCTGTTCTCTGAAATGCCGTGAGCTCGGGCTGACTGTAATTAAACCATACGTGTTGAAGGTTCCAGACAGAGTCAAGACTTTCTACTCTACTGTATCTCTTTTTATTCTTGTGTTTTTCCCCCTTTGGCTCAGGCTCTGACATGCAGTTTTTAAGACCATGTCATAAGTATTGTCACTTTTTTTTTTTTTTTGAGTAGTAAATCCCTATGTGCGACTCTGCAGTGCCATTTCTTTTCTCCGGTATATTCCTGTCTTTGTAGAAAAAGAGAGAGAGAGAGAGAGAGAGAGAGAGAGTTGTGTGAGGGAAAACTGCAGTAACCTACATCTGCTGTTGATGTTGTGAACCTCATAGGGGAGGAAAATCAGGAGAGGATGGGCAGAGGAGGGAAAGAAAAAAAATATAAAGAGAGAGGGAGAGGTGATGGTGGTGGAGAAGGAGGAGGAGGAGAGACAGCAGTACTGTATGACAAAGGCAAATAATGAAGACGCAGCCGGCACAGTCTGAAAATGCTGTAATGTGGGTTACCTTTTACACTGGTGCATTTTAGGGTGACTATGTGTGTGTGCTGAAGGAGAAAATGTGTGTATGAGAGAGAGAGAGACAGAGAGAGAGAGCGTAAATCTGACGGCAACTACACTACACTACTGTGCATATGTCTCACTATTTGTATATTCATAGACGAATCGGAAAATCTGTTGAGTGTCAACCGTTCAAAACAATTCCGTCTATAAATCATTTAACATACAGTAAGCTGGATGACTAGTATTTATTTAAATAGCTAGTCAATTAGGTCATACTGTATATGGAGCCTTCTCATATGTCCATATTATCATTCTATCGTATTTGAACAGTCCTATTTTGTGTCGTGACGTCGTGATTGATGTAGTATGTTCAGGAGGAAGCATCGGTATCTGAGGCACATATACATCTTGATTCCATATTCTTTCAACCAAAAGCCCTGCTGGCTGGATTGTGTCATTTTTATTTTATATGGCCTCAAGGTTGCCTCACTGAGCAAAGATGTGCAACCCTGAGTGCACTTATGAGCCCTGTGTCTAGAGCTCTTGTGCTCTTGGTTGTGCCATTTTTTTCTTCTTTCAAGATCAGCTTCTTCAAGTCACAACTTGTCGAGCCTCTCCTCACCTCGGGACGTAGCCAGCTTGAGTTCAAACAGCTTCACCGTATGAGGAGTGACCCCTTTGGTCCAGTACCACCTACTGTATGTACAGTACTGCCCCCTTTAGGCTCTGTCAAATTAGGCCCTTCATGGAGCAGGAAAGATAAACGCTTGTCTGCATTGTTTATGATATTTGCCGCTGGCACTGTCACCTTGCACCGCCAGGGTTTGTGTTCGATTCCCAGCCAGGTTCTGTGTGCATGGAGTTTGCATGTTTTCCCCATGTTTGGTGGGTTTCCCCCATGTATTCCGGATTCAAAAGAATTCCAGAGTCCAAAGACATGCTGATTAGGCTTATTGGCGTTTCTAAATTGCTTGTGATGTGTGAATGTGTGTGTATGTGTGTGCCCTGCAATGGATTGGTACGCCATCCAAGGTGTACCCCACATGACCCTGTATACAGGTTAAACTGGTATGCTTTGGTTTCACATGTTCTCACTGTGTTTGCTTGGGTTTCCTCAATGTCCTTCACATGCTGTAAAATATATTAGTTGTGAGATATGTTATGCTGAACCCTTTTTTCCATGGATGGGCATGTTAATAGTGTGAATGAGTGTGTTTGTGTTCTATCCAAACTAGGATAAAATAGTTACTACAGATCAGAATTTTTTTGGTATTAGCTCCACTTATTGCTGCACCTCCAGGGTCAGGGTTCTATCCCTGGCCAGGTTCGATTCCTGCCTCTGTGTGCATGGAGTTTGCATGTTCTCCCCATGCTTGGTGAGTTTCCTCCCCATATTCCGGTTTCCTCCCACAAGACTGGGCTAGGCTAATTAGTGTTCCCAAATTTCCTGTATTGTGTGAATGAGTGTGTGTATGTGTATGTGTATGTGTATGTGTATGTGTGTGCCCTGTGATGGATTGGCACCCCGTCCAGGATGTACACTGCCTCATACACTAAGTTTCCTTTGGATAGGCTCCAGGCCCCTGTGACCCTGTATGCAGGATTTAGCGGTATAGACGATGAGACAATGGCTCCGCTTACCTCCAAATGTAATTTGTCCTGCTTTGCACCTTTTCTCCAAAAGTCAGTCCTGCACAAGCAAATAAATCCAAATAAACAGTAATTAAGGAAACAAAGAGAGTTTTTGGTGTGACGACGCTCTGAGGAAGCATTTAGTCTCAGGTACAATTTGTAATTTTTTTAAAATAAGGAAATTGGCGACTACGTTTTACTCAGCATCCTGCAGAATCAGACACAGCTCTTCTGATGACTTTGATTGTTGCACCTGTTTCTTTTTTGCATGCAAAATCCAGCAGCTTCCTTTTTGTTTGTCTAAAAAGTGGTCGCTTATATAACTTGCTACTTTCTTTATTTTGACATACATATTTTTTCTGAAACTTTTAAATATTTCAATGTTTGAAAATCATAGCTATTTTTGTATTGACTCAATAAAAAGTCATTAAATAAAAAAAAAAGTATTACAGTATATCAAAGGTTTGTACTAAATGCACAGGGTGCCTATGCCTTTTGCACAGTACTGTACATATGTATCTAACAAACAATTCACTTCACAGGCTACACATGGCTTTAAAATGATAAAATTATTCACGAACCAACACTTCATTATGATGCTTCTGTTATTTTCTGCAAATTGGCGAAAAATGTACCGACACTAAACCGCTAACTACCATGCTGTCTTGCTAGATAATTAAACCAATTTAAAAAAAGTCAATAACAGTGGGATAGTTAAAAGCTCATTTCATACACATAAAAAACTGACAGTGTTTCAAGATCATGAAATTCTTGTCATGTTTTTTTTTTTTTTTTCCATTTGCCTATATTGGCTACACTGGAGGAAAAGTTCATGCTATTCAGGAACACCTTGTTTTTATGGACAAGCAAAAACAACAATTAAAGTAAACTCTCCTGGCTCCTGGCTATGCTGAAAACAATGACAAAAGAATTACACGCTTACATTCCCCAAGCGGAGAGTCACTCATAATATACACTACTCATAAGAAAAAAAATATAATGCATGGGAGCTTAAGAATAAACATGCTTCAAGAACCCATACAGGTGCAGTACTTTTCTTTCAATTAATTAATATATATTCATTGTGATGCCTGTGTGAACTGAAGCTGAAGTAAATGTGGTACAATCTGTGGAGCAGAAGCAGCACCATATGCTACACTAAGGCAGGCTTTATGGAATATATGAAAAGAAAAGTCTGAATGCCGTTATACTGCATCTGGAAGAATACTTTTTTTTCTCATAAAGAAATCACTAATCTAGCGTCATCGGGTTGGCCTCAACAACAGAAAACTTTAGCTTTGCAATAAATTGTACAAATGGCGTATGGACTTGGCGTACAGTATGGACACCTACATAAACTCCCTGAACTCCATGCTATACAATACCTTTATCATGTCTTCATACATTTAATATTACTATTAGAGTCATTCTGTAATTTAGGGGTAAGGGGTAATATAACATTTAGGTTAAAATAGTCGACAATTTGCTTATTCTGACCAATAATTTCAGGTAGGACCACTTCTCATTTTCATGAACAGTTTAACATCATATTTGAACAAATAATTTCATTAAAATCATAAAGAATTTGTAAGACATAATAGTGTACATAGCATATGTAGTTAACAGTCTGGTAATAAACAATGATAATGAGCTATTATAGATTTTTTTCTTTTAATTATTATTATTTTTATTAGAGAACACTTACCTCAGTGTGTTTAAAATGTATGCCACAGATGACATTATTTGAAGTTAGTCACTTGGCAGTGGGGCGAATTAATAAATTGATATGTGTAATTGATGAAAATGAGTTGTAGCATTTACAATTTGAAACCAATGTAACCCTCAATTACAACAGAAGCTATAGCAAAAACGTTCAATTTGGCAACATTATGACAATTTTCAAGCTAAGCGAAGAATACACATAATGACATTATGGAATGACATTATCATGAAGATAATATTCAGACTAAACTTACTTATCATCAATGGACATGAAATATACCCTAAATTAAAAATGACTAATTAAAATAATGTGTTTCAAGCAAGGGACAATATATATAGTAAAACAATGTGCTCTTCACTATATGGAGCTTCGATCACGCTGGGATGCTCCTGAGCCTGACAGATAAATTAGGCGCTAGACAGCCATCGCACTGTTAAAACGCTATACCCCTTGATTCAGTCACTCGACTTCTCATCAGGATGAAGGTGTATAGTAATGAGCAGAGCATCTTCATAGTGCAAACATATTGGGTCACCAATTCATTTAAGTGATGTCATAGTGAATTTAGGAAGACATATGGTGCTCCTGACATACACTCAAAGTGTATGTTTATAAGGATGGTATGGAACCTGGAAACAGTGGGATCATTGAGCTCTTCTCATGGCGGAGGCTGGCTGAACATGTTTGGGGATACAATCGGTGATGGCAAGGAGCATGGCAGAAATTGAGTTCTTCTTCAGCAACAGGGTCATTTCAAAGAAGCTTTGGTCACAACAGTCGCCAGATCTGACTCCTTCTTTTGGGGTATGCTCAAAGGAAAAATCTATTGGAACAAGCCTCGCATTGTGGGAGATTTGAAGGAAAACATCCTGAAATTGCTACTATTATCCCCAATATCATTGCCAATACGTTCAGGAACATGGAGCGCCACGTCAGAAACAGAGAACAGAGATCACTTCCATCATCATAGTGTAGTAGAATATTACATCATAGAATATTCGGGGCCTCTTTTAAAATGAATCACTCTGTATTACCATCCTGTTGATTATTTTTTGCCAACTATTAATTAACTATTAATGACCTATTAACGATTAATTACTTTTAATTTAGTAATGAATGTCATAATTTTAACTGATTACAGTTAAATATTGCAGAACATTTTATATTCTCTCTAGTCTTTAGCTTTTTCCCCCTCTCTTTCTAAAATATTTAATAAGGAAAAATAACCAGCTTGTCATATTACAGAGAGAAACAAAACACAAAGTCATTTATTCTGAATACTTTTGTGGAATAGTGGACGAATTCACCCTCTCTAGTCTAAACATTACACCCAACCCCCCCTTAAAGTTGTCACATTTACATAATGTGCAGTTTTATCATAAATTGCACACACTGAAATTATTCATTGAATTTGCTCATTCCAGATGTGTACATAGGTCACACATGAATGAGCTCTCTTAAAGCAATTTGTTTTCATACAACCGGCATGTTTTGATTATGTTTATTCAAATCCCGGTAATAAAATTGGATTCTGTACACTCAGCCAAGCTCGGAATCAAACCCAGGACCCTTGGGCCATGAGGCGGCAACATTACCCACTGCGCTAACCTGCCAAACACGGTTTAATCTTTTAGAAGGAAAAACCCAAATTCTAATTCTAATTGTGTAGTTGTGTACCAGGTAAACACTTCTCACTTTTCCCGTTTATTAGTACTTGAAAACATATAGGTGGGTTCTCATGAGCTTCATTTTACATCATTCAAGCTAGATACTTTACTTTTTAATTTTATAAACAGTAAAAATGCATTTTGATGAGAAACTACACGTTTTAAGGTAAATGATACATACTGTACTCTTCATGATATTCCTACCATACTGTGCATAACATTTCTTTTTGTCTACAAAGCAAGTTTGCAATTTTAAATTCCAGGCATTCGTAAATTTGCATAGACATGACCCATGAAAAAATAAGTGTTAAAAATTCCAGACACTGGCTAGACTCCTTCTTTAATATTTTTGAAATTCAGACATCCCCTTTTAATAAAATGACATTCTCTTCCAACTTCATACTCTATATATCCTAGTACGATCCTGTTAGGTTTAATTCATTTGCCAAACTTTCTTTTTTAAAGATATCGATTAAATTCATAGTTATCAGTTTCTGATGAACAGAAACAGGAAAAAAAATATTAGAATGTGCACAACAAACAGTTGAGTCCAGGTTTTAAAAGATAAAAAGTAATTAATGTTAAACTTTAAGGCAAATATGTGTACAGAGTTAGCCGTCAAATAAAAAAATATATACACACTTCAGGAAAAGAAAAATAGTATGATGTATATGATATTAATAGAATATCATGAATTGTCATAATATTATCATATATAGCAATATATAATGTAGAGCACTAAATCTGGTATTAAAATATTTATACAGGTTTTTCTTTTCCTGACTCTGTATATACACAATATGTAAATATTATGATTAGGTATTATGTATTACTGTAATATAATGATCTGGACACCATATTAACTTATATGATCTGTTACTGTATATTAAACTTCCAGCCACCTACAGTAACACACAGTATGACTGCAGATCAATCCCTGCTATCCATTATCACCCAAATGAGGATGGGTTCTCTCTTGAGTCTGGTTCCTCCTGGTTTCTTCCTATTGCCATCTCGGGGAGTTTTTCCTTGCCACGGTCACACTTGGGTTGCTTATTTTCTCACATTTCATACTCATTTCCCATGTTTTTCTTTTGATTCTGTATTGCTGCTTTGCTACAATGACCACTGTTAAAAGTGCTATATACATAAAATTGCACTGAATAGAATTAAACAAACAGTTCAATATGATTTTTTTCTTCGTTATGTAATGACATGTTTATTATTAAAAGCAGATTTTGAATCTCACATCCTAACCATAACCCTACACATCCCTGTGAGTTGGCACAATAACATACAGTATTTGAACAAGCATGTTGATACAATCATGTGATTTGAATTCAGATAGGTGTTGGTTAATTTCACAGCTGGTATTGCTCTCACAGCTGTGAAATGAACCCAATCAGAATTGTGAATGTAGTAGTGCCATGGGTTACAATTAACAGCTAAATAATAAAATGAAAATGTAGGGGTTAAGCCAATGCTCTAAAAAATGGCTGACCTTAAGAACAGTGGCCACATAATTATTATTATATGTCTGCGTCTCTGTGTCTGTATGTGTGTGTGTGTGTGTGTGTGTGTGTGTGTGTGTCATGCTGCTCCACCATGCTGAGGTTAATGTGGCCTGACTGAAGACTGAGCTCCACGTGATGGCACGCTAAAGACCAGCCTTGACCTTGTGCTACCTGAGATATGTGACCCAGACGAATCCATGTAACTGCTTTTCAAGAAGGAAATTCATTAATTCTATTCGTATCGTTAAAATGTACCTATATGTCGAGTGAATTAAAGGAAATCAGACTCTAATTAAGCAGATGAATACTGAAATATTAACATGTAATGTATAAATATCACATGCATTAATAGTGAAAAAAAAACTGGTGGGAATATAATATCTGTTCATAATTTTCCACAATTGAATTTGTTAGGATTAGCATAATGATGACATGGGATTCTGTCAAAAACGAATTAAGCAGCCTGATTTCCAAATCAAATATAACGGACACTGAAACTCTTCCCCCCCTCCTGTGGACTGGCTTATCATTCCTGAAGTGATGCCAGGTGTGATCTGGTATTCCTCACAAATTTTGGCCCCCCTGCTTCAGGAACAGGTGGTTAATTTAGTGGTGGTGTCAGATTTAAAGTCTGTCCCCCAGCAGGTCTGGTTCTCCCATCTGTGGACTCATTACCTAATCCCGCATGAGGAAATTGAGTGGAGAGGCGTGGAGCGTGGCCTTTGACTCTAACAGGGAGCTGTGGGTATTGAGCCGAGTGACGGCCTATTTTGCTTGCATGACTCACCTTGGAATGTATGCCTTCCTATTCATAAACTACTTATATTATACTCTTTATAGTCGATATGTTTTCTCTCAGGTTTCGGCCTACTGATTGCTTACGCATATTGATTCACCGGTTCACTGGCAGTGATGCTGCACTTTAGAATCACTCTTCTATCCTGTTTTATTTTTTTTGTAGTGGTTTCAGGTTAACAATGGCAGTGCCCGTGACCTCACCCCATCCTGGAAGAATGCTATGCCCTGGGCTGAGGATGATCTTAGACAGTTTGCACTGTAGAGATGGAGGCAGCTGAATGCAGGCTTTGTGTGTACGACCCCAGGTCAACCGTGGACCCGCAGGGCTCTCGGAATAGCGTGAGGCTAGGAGAGCCGCTCATGCTGCAGTACTGATAGAGACTGACAGGAGATAGGGAATGACGGGTCACCTCTCCTCTGAATAATGGATGAGACCGACCCCACCATGCTCGTTTTAATAAAAGGGAAGTAATAAAAGCCAAATGTCCTGTGCTGCAAAGTTCATTTTAATAATTTGTAATAATTATATTAAAATAAGCAAAATTTTATGTAATATTTGTTTCCCTTTAGTCATTAATTAAAATAGATTTAAACTATATTGGCTCAACTGCCAGCAGTATACTTTGATCATACATATACATAGCTTTCATACCATTGTTAAAATTCAAATATTCAAAAATATTTGCATTTTTTATGTACTGAGTATCTCACTTAGTCATCTTCTATACCACTTTATCCTGTATTCAGGGTTACAGGGGCCTGGATCCTATCCCAGGAGGCTTAGGGCACTAGGCAGGGTACACCCTGGACAGGGCGCCAATCCATCGCAGAGCGCACAGACATACACACCCACTCACACACTATGGGCAATTTGAGAACACCAAGTAATAGGGATGTAACGATATCAAAACTTCACGGTACGGTAATACCTCGGTATGAATGGCACGGTACGGTATTTATTGAATCATTTACAGGAAAAACAAAACTAATGAAGAGACTCGAAAAAAGTGCCAGAAGTGTTTATTAAACAGTATATATGAACACTGAACATACCAATGGCATACAAATTAGCCATCTCTCTGTAAACTTTGAAACAGAAACTTCAATTTTAATAACAAAAAATTGTTAAACCATGTAAAAAAAGTTTCAAATTTAGTATTCTTGAAAACTCAGAAAAAATAAAAATAGCAGCTTATTTATTGCAGCTGGTCCATGTGCTGAATGAGTATTTGAGAACATATTGAGAATTATTCAGACAGAGACAGAAATTTTTTTTCCTTTCCCGTTTCTTTTCAGAGAGAAAACGAAATGACTCGATAAAACTATAGGTCTTCTGAGAAAAGTTTGCTCAGGCGAATGGAGCGAACGGGAGGTAGCGGGATCTACAATTGCCATCAGCCCAGACGTGGCCCATCATCCTTTGTGGTCTATTGTCACTACAGATCCAGTAATGCGGAAATGGCGGGTGCTGATATTAGCGGCGAAGGAAAAGAGATGGAAAGAGTAATTAATCATTACGGATTATGCGGGTTTTAAATCGGATGTGCGCATTACTGGACCTGTAGCGACAACAGACAGCAAAGGATGATGGCCACGCCTGGGCTGATGGGAATTGTAGTTCCCGCTACTTCCCGTTCGCTCCATTCGCCTTAACAAACTTTTCTCAGAAGACCTATCATTTTATCGTCATGCGACCACGGTATTATCGAAATAAAGTGTTATTGCGGTACGACGGTATTTACAATACCATGACATCCCTACCAATTAACCAAACCTGCATGTCTTTCGACTGTCGAAGGAAACCCACCAACCACGGCGAGAACATGTAAACTCCATTCTCACAGAGACAGGAATCGAGTCTGGCCGGAAATCAAACCCGGGCCCTGGAGGTGCAAGGCGACAGTGCTAACCACTACACCACGTGTACATACAGTGTATATGCAAAGTGAGTACACCTTGTAATTTCAGCAAACATTAATAACTTGAAACATGAAACTTGGATATATTTTTAAGTAGTTAATGTGCAGCTAGTCCTCTGAAAATAACTCAACATACAGCCATTATTGTCAAAATAGCTGGCAACTAAAGTGAGTAGACCCTGAGTGATAAGAGCTGTACATCTTTAACCATGCAAAGTCACACGTCCTATTCACAATGTACATCTGTTTGTCAGTGGCCGAGTACATCTGCAGACCTGAACCCTATTGAGCACCTGTAGGGCATAATCCTGGAAGAAGTGGAAGATGTTGAAGTACCATGTGTCTCACATCCAGCAGCTCTGTGATATCATTATAGAGGAGTGGAAGAGGATCCCAGCAACAACAACGTGTGTAGCTCTGGTGAATTCCATGCCCAGGAGGATTAAAGCCGTGATAACAATGGTTGTGACACAATATATTGACACTTTGGACAGTTTTGATATGTTCACTTAGGGTGTACTCATTTTCGTTGCCAGTTATTTAGACAATAAAGTCTGTTGAGTTATTGTTTGAGGACAGTAAATCTGTATTGCTCATTGACTACTTTAAAGTACATCCAATTATTATTTCTATAATAATGTCCCTTAAGACCATATAATAAAGTGGTGGCTATATAGCCACCACTTTATTATATGATATGATATGCTTATGCAAATGTATGATATGTGAATGCTTATGACTTAAAGAATCATACCTAAGGTGAAGTCTGGGGGTGGCAGCATCATGCTATATAGAGCTGAGACTGTTGCTGTAGTCAATATTGAGGCAATCATGAATAGCTCCAAATACCAATCTGCTGTAATTTGGCACAAACCTTCAGGCCTCTTTTAGACGTCTGAAGATGAAGAAACATTTCACCCCCCAGCTCTGACCCATAGCACAAATCCAGATCATCAAAGGAATGGCTTCAGAAGAAGATCAACATTTTGCAATGGCCCAGTCAGATAAATCCCATCAAAAACCCCAGAAATGACTCGAAGAAGTCTGTGCGCTATAGATTTCCTCAAAATTTGACAGATCTACAGTATTTTTTCTGGGAAGAATGATGAAATAATATGTACAAAAACATTTTAGCAAACATTTTCTTCATTTATTAGTTGTATGGTTATACTGAAATGGTGTAAATGTGTACAATAATATTTTGACTATTTGTTACAGGCAGTTTTTTTCCATCTAAAAAACATTCTTTTATTATATCCTTATACACCAATCAACCATAATATTAACACCACATAGCATATTCTTCTTTGTCTTTCGGCTAATCCCTTTCAGGGGTCGCCACAGCGAATCATCTGCCTCCACCTAACACCTTCCTCTTCTCTCACCCCAACTAACTCCATGTCCTCTCTCACTGCATCCACAAATCTCCTCTTTGGTCTTCCTCTAGACCTCCTGCCTTGCAGTTCCAACCTCAGCATCCTTCTACCAATATGCTCACAATCTCACCTCTGAACATGTCCAGACCACCTCAATCTGGCCTCTCTGACTTTATCTCCAAAACATCTCACATGGGTTGTCCCTCGGATGAACTCATTCTTGATCCAATCCATCCTTGTCACTCCCAAGGAGAACCTCAACATCTTCATCTCTGCTACTTCCAACTCTGCCTCCTGTCTTTTCTTCAGTGCCAGCCGCAGAGCATCGCTGGTCTCACCACTGTCTTGAACACCTTTCCTTTCACTCTAGCTGATACTCTCAACACCACATAACATTAACATATTAAAATTATTTATCAATTATAGAGGTGTCAAGTAACGAAGTACAAATACTTCGTTACCTTACTTAAGTAGAAATTTTGGGTATCTATACTTTACTGGAGTAATTATTTTTCAGCCGACTTTTTACTTCTACTCCTTACATTTTTAAGCAATTATCTGTACTTTCTACTCCTTACATTTTAAAACGCGCAATCCTCCCCCCCTACTTTTATACTTTAAGTAGTTTTGAAACCAGTACTTTTAAACTTTTACTTAAGTAAAAAGCTTGGGTTGATACTTCAACTTCTAAAGAAGTATTTTTGAACTCTAGTATCTATACTTCTACTCAAGTAATGAATGTGAATACTTTTGACACCACTGATCAATTATATAGCAATAAACAGGTGACAGGATCATGGGCACACAAGGCTCATTTTTGCCTTTCAGGACCAAAGGCCAGCTTGTTTGGTCCGATCCCACAAAATAGCCAGTGTAGCATAACTCACCAAATAAGTCAACAATGGCGTCTGAATTCTGAACACGCGCAAAGGGCTCAAAGGTCACTGACCTGGCCTCGAAATTCCCCAGATACCAATCCAATCGAGAACCCCTGAGATGCTCTGGACCAGCAAGTCCAATCCACGGAGGCCTCACCACACAATCCAGAGTACCCAAAGCATCTGCTGGTAATGTCCTGGTGTCAGACACCACATTACCCCCCCCCCCCCCCCAGAGGTCTTGCGGAGTCATGCCTCGAGGAGTGGCAGAGCTGTTCCAGTGGCACAAGGGAAACCTGGGCATATATGGTAATGTTTGGTGTTATATTGTACGGTATTGCTGTAACAAAATTAGACTTCACTAGACTTCACCTTGACACTAATGTATGCTGCAGCATCATTGCTTTTAGCATTCTTCACCTAACATGAGAAAGTGACACTTCTGTAGTAACAGAACATCTTCGGTGTAAGACGTCATACTGTCACTGTGTGTTCATTGCCTTGATGTGGCTAACCGTACATAAGGGATTTAAGCAATGTTATTTAAACCATATAACAACATGTCCCCAACCTTAGCATTTGTAAAGCCCATCAGATGCTCAAACACACTGTCTTACTCTGAATGCACATTAAATCGTTAGTTTGATTCCCAGAGCAGTCATCAGCACACTGGATTCATGTGTTTATGCTCCTACAGTGGATGTGCCCCTGATCGACATAAAAGAAGACCTGTGTGTGTTTTCTTTGTAGTAATGCATGAGCATGTCGACGCAAAATAGCTTTGTTGATGTACCAAAAAAAAAAGCAAACAAATCAGAAACATGCGCCGTGCTTAGCAAACTAATGCGGCGAGAGAACGAACACTGGAGAAGGTTGTGCAATAAAAAAGGCGACGGGAAATCTACAGTCTATAGTCAAGGATTATATTCTGCCGATGATAAATTAATCTGTGCACTTGCTTTGGGGAATTGGTTACCCTATTAGGCTGACTAACGTTTTTGCCTCAGAGACAGAATCCAAGGCTGCAAGTATAAGGGAAAGCTGTGGTAAAGAAGAGTAGGGTGTGTGTGTGTGTGTGTGTGTGTGTGTGAAGGTGTGTGTGTGTGTGTGTGGCCGGCTGTGGTGCGTCTGGGCACAGAGCCCTTATCAGGAGCAGTGCAGAGTCAAGATGTAATTCTGCGAGCCATCCCCTGGGGATTGTGTGAGTAGAGTGACAGAAGTGTGTGATGCTCCTGGAGCAGGTGGAGGAGGGAGATCCGATGCATTCTGTTTGAATGTTTTGTACTTTATTGATCTCTTCCTCTCTCTTTCTGCTGTTTCCCCGGGTCGCTCACTTTTTCTTCGGCTCTGTTTCTCAAGGGCAGGTCCTTCGGTGAAGTCTAGTCATCCTTGTTGTCTGACACAGGAATATTGACGGGGTCTATTGTGAGCCTCGACGTTTTGCCTGAATTTATTAGAGCAGCTGACAAACGGTAATATCATCCACATGCTGAGACACAGACCTTGAACTAGAGCATAAATGCTACGAAGTGAAACCGTCGTCATATCAAGTCCCATTAAATCCGCAGCGCATTCGAGTTGTTTTCATCCAGATTAGTGAGAACAGATGTTCGATGGAGTAGATTTACAGATTTATTGCACCAAATCACCCATCTCAGTGTGTCGCATAATTGCATGAAGACTAATAAGTAGTGAATAATGAGGTGGGATAATAGAGGACAGAGTGCCAGAACATTTAGCTGTGTGGAGTATTGGAATAAGACTAGTGTTTATGCTGTGTTCTGTAGATGATAAATCACTCCAGAGTGTTCGTTTAAAAAAAACAAGGCAAACCCCACTGTGGCGTCGGCTTTCTCTTCTCGGCTGACACGATCGAGTGAAACCCTTTCTGAGGTGCTTTTAAGAGCGGTTATATAAGTTGCCGTAGCCATCCGGTCAGCTTAAACCAGTCTGGCCACCTCTCATTGCTGCTTACTCGATGTTTTTTATTTTTATTTTCCCCCATTCTGTATATACTCTAGAGATTGCCGTGTGTGAATCCTAAGACATCAGCACTTTCTGTAATGCTCAAACCAACATTCCCTTGGTTATTAGGTTTATATACTGTATATATCTTTCTCTCAAACTCTGTCATAGGAAAAAGAAGAAGTTGGCTCGCACTCCTCTCATTTTCACCATGTCTCTCATCTCTACTGTATGTTTCATCTTAGTATTTTCATTGCGTGACTTTATGTAAAACCACAGAAAAAGTAAAGCAAAGCAAAGTAAGAGGACTAGTAGCTACTGAAAGCTCTTTATTCATGACAAAATGTTAAGTTACATAAGTTTTTTTGGTCTTTAATTATTATTATTATTATTATTATTATTATTATTATTATTAATTATAAAGTCAAGTATCATATAACACTTTAGCCATTTAATATTTTTAACCGAACTGTTAATACACTTTGTCTCCTCTGACTTTTGGTATTCATACACATGACACACATTAATTTGTTATTTATTTAATTTAATATAAATTCAATATTTACTATAGGTGATAACAAAATTGTCAAAAATAGATCCAAATTCATATGGCATACAATTTAATGTAAATTTAAAAAAATTCTTAAGTGTGTGTGTGTGTGTGTGTGTGTGTGTGCATACAGTACATCTCCACTAATTTTCCCTTCTCATATTAACTAAGTCGTTCATCTAAATTTGTGCAAATTCCCTTTTTGTGCATTTTTTTGTATGTACAAACTTTGTTATACAGTACATGTTTATTTTATGACTTCATTATTAATTCAGTACAAAAAAAAACAGTACTTATTTACAAACATTAGTATTCCACCCCAAATTTTCCAAAATATCTGTAGGCCAGAAAAGAAAGCCGTATAGTACTGTATGTATAAGAACACTTTTCAGTCCAAAATAAAAAGGAAAAAAAAAACAGGTTCAAAAATGTTCTTAAATTTCCTCATAATTTCCTTATCAAACTGCACACATTTTACCCGAAACTGTATTTAAATCAAAATATAGCATTATTATAACAATAATTCTAGTCACACCAATTATTGACTTTTTTTTACTGTTTATATATGTAGAAAAAATATTAAGACAATTTGCTCTAAAGAAGTTACTTGCATGCGTATAAGACTTTTGCACACGCGTAATTAATATGAAGAAGGATTTACTTTGAGGAAATTCATCAGATGCTGGCTAACAAATTATAAATGAATGTTTTCTGTAGACATGGTAAGTATTATATTGACTCAGTGCTATTCATTAGTGTTAAATCACTATTACATAACTGTTTCATTATGTACACATTTTTAATACTCAAAACAAATGACACATTTCTTGTCAGCTGACTAAAATTACAGTTTGCTCAAGGTTACTGGATAAGTCTGATCTCTTTGACCTAAAAAAAAAACAGTTGTAATTAGAATTTGCAGTGTATAAATGTCACTGCTAGACCAAATTATCCAAGTTGTAATATCAGCTTGCACGGTTTACTATTTTGTTTACCACATGGCCTGTCTGGTAGTCCTCAAAGAATGAAGAGATCATGTGTTGATGCTGCATCACAAGAAATGATGCAATTAATTAACTTCAACACTTGATACACACAGAGCAGGTCATAAAACATACGGCGACTCTTATGTACAGTTCAGAACAATTGCCATTGCGCTCGCATTTGATTGCCACTGACCATTTTAATGGAAATGGTTAAATGTGGAGAAGTGTGTGTGTGTGTTTGTGTGTTTATAATTTTCCAATTAAGCTGAGTGACCAGCCCTGAGGAAATGATACTGATGACAGAGCTTTTTGGCTGATCCTCAGAAGATCAGTGTGTGTGTGTGTGTTTATTGAGTCAGGAAGAGGGCAATGTGGTAGGAAGCGCATGCTAAGACAGTTTATGTAATCATTGGTCACCAAACACAATCACCGACCCATCAATCTTTTCATCTGGTCCATAAGAGAGAGTCACATAATAATCACATGATTACATTCCAAGGTGTCTATCAAAGCAGTGCAGCAGTGGAGCAGTTCCTGAAACCCCATATTAATGCACGAGTGAAAGAAAGAGAGGAAGAGAGAGAGAGAGAGAGATCGAGAGAATAGTCTATCTCCTGTGACCTTGTCACTCTGCATTAATAGCTGTCTCATGCAGCTGTGCACTCGAGGCCTCCAAGGTCTGTCTGTCCACACGGTCCAGGTTTTTTACTCCAGCAATCATTTAGGACGAGCTACAGTGACAACACACACATTCCCCTTAAGAACGTGGAAGCCGTCACCACACAAGTCCCACCGCAGCTACCTGAATGCACTTTAGTATTGAGCTTCAATTCGTCAGGCCTCGAGACAGAAAACGTTCCACTCAGCCATGTCTGCAGCGTCACTTTTCATTTTGCATTTTTTTTTTTTTTGGTTTTCCAGAAAGGATCCGTGCTGCTTTGCAAGCTGTGCTTTTCAAATTCTCGCAAAAAAAAAAAAAAAAAAGTGCACAGAGACTGAACATACTCCTGCAATAATAACGTGATCAAATCTAAAAAAAAAAATGAATAAGAACATGAAGAAGTGTGACCTCTGGTTAGCATGACACACAGGCGGCTCTGTGTGCTCGGAAAAGATAAAGACAGTCCAGAGTAATCGCAAGGTCCTCATCAAAGCAGTCTGGAGAGAATATTAAATGGAGCTCCTGTAATGCTCCTGTAAATGTTTCGGTTCACCCGCTTTACGGGTGTCAGCTGGGCCTTGTGAAAGGTGCTCTCTTTGTAGTTGTACTCCGTGCTATGCCACAGGCTGCTGGTGTCCTAACTAACCATTCATATTTTCAGTCATTGCTTATAGCCGAGGGTCAAGACGACACACTGGGACTCCACCATTTATCACGCTTGCTCAAATTACTGGGTCATTACACAAAGCAATTTGCAATTACAGTCAGCTAGCTGACACCAGTCTGCTTAGAATTTATATCTTTGCAGTATCTGGTGATTGCAATATTTAATATAAATCATAGTTTTAGGACTAAATAGTTTATCTTGATAATTTAACATCTAAATATGCATGCTGTATTGAAGTGTACAATTTCTGTGTCTACGTATTTTATTGTCTGAACTTAATGTTTCTTTTCCTCCCCTTAAAACACTTTTATTCATTACTTTTCACCATCTAGTCCAGGGTCTGGGTTCGATTCCCAGCCAGGTTCGATTCCCACCTTTGTCTGCATGGAGTTTGCATGTTCTCCCCGTGCTTGGTGGGTTTGGATGGATTGGCACCTTGTCCAGGTTGTACCCCGCCTCGTACCCCAAGTCTCCTGGAATAGGCTCCAGGCTCCTGCGGCCCTCTATATGGGATAAAGTGAAATAGACTACTGTATGAGTGAGTGAACAGCAGTTCTGCAGGTGTTTTAGCAATTAAAAATTTACACCCTCCTATTTTTGAAAGTAAAACGCTTAACATTATGCAATTTTTGCTCTTTGTTGCACAAACAGTATAAATGTACCCTTGCAGACATAATAGTCCCTTCTTAATGTGTATAATTCTAATGATAAACTGAAGGCACAAATGAGGTACCATTGAATCTACAATTAGTAGATTCAGTAGTCAGTATTAGTCAGTATTTTTACATGATGTTGTGTTAGTCCAAATAAAACTAGACTTTTAAAAAACATGTAAAACATTTTTATTCTGCCTGAAATCATGCTGACGAAGCCAGAATAGCACACCCTGATAATGTGGTTGGGAGTTGAGCTAGTATACTGGCTTCTTGCATGTGTAACTCAATCAGACACAGGAATCGGCCTAGTCGCTCTGCACATGCCTCACAGTTCTAACCAAATGTGTAAAAAAAACGGTTTTGTCATTCGCATTGAGATAACTCAAGGGACAGTGTGCATCTCATTTTGTACAAAAAGGAAAGCAAACAGCATGTATGAAATGTACAATCCTGTAAAGTTGTGCATGTTTTCACCTCTCGACATGCTAACCGTTTGCCGCTAGCTGACCTGTTTGTCGATTGTTTTGGTCTGTGATGTAATAGGTCAACCGGGAATGCAATACTAACAAGCTGAGAGGGGGCATATCACCACCTATCGTAGCAGATTCAAACATACTTCTGTCAATACATCGATTCCCCTGCCGTGTTTGTATAATGAGACTAGAGCAGTAGTCCTGTTAAATGGCCTAGTCGAGTTATAATCAAGGCTTGACTTAACTGTGCATGCAAACGTACTGACTGAAAAGGGTGTGCACCCTGCTGTTGTTTTTAACACCTAAATTTTCTAAATGTGTGACCCCACTGTTAGTGCACATGGGAGCATTCGTTAATAAAATACTGTAGAGCAGAAATTCAGCACAATTGTGACTGCTTTTTTGACAGTGACCTGAACCTACTCATTCTCTTTAATAATTAAACATCCTATGTGATGTCAGACAGTTCTTAATTAACTAGGGACCAGAAAGATTAGGTTAACTGGCATCTCTAAATTGCCTGTGCTGTGTAAATTATTATGTATGTGTGCCTCGCAATGGATTGGCACCCTGTCCAGTGTGTACCCGCCTCATGCCCTAAGCCTCATGGGATAGGCTCCCCACGACCCTGTATTAGGATAAAGTGGTATAGATGATGAGTGAGTGAGTTCACCATACATTCTCCATACTGGCTTTTTCATTTGTTTTTGTGTTTGTTTTGTGTGTTGCTTTTTCCAGTTTCCTGTCTCTAACATCTCAAAAGTAATGCACACTGGATTAATGTGGCTTTTCATCGGAAAAATTTATACTAAGGTAGGCCATTTCCTGAGAAACAATCTATTGGAAAACTATTACATAAGTTCCACAGAACTGCTCTAATGGAAATGTTTCAGGCCATAGTTCGAATTACACTTTGCATCTGCTCAAGATATGCCCAGATTTGGTTTATGCAAATGTTCAATTTACAAAGAATCCATGCATCCATTTATGTTGTAAAGTGTATTAGAAATGTATGATTCAGTTGGGTGAGGGGGGTTTGAATTTTAATCATTCTTTCTCTAGAAAACAAATTAAGCAGTAAATCATGATTATTTTTGTTAGTTTGCTGCTTGCATTAAAACTAACATACAGAACAGGCAAAAGTTTGGACACACCTTCTCATCTACAGTATCTGTCAATGTGTTTTCTTTATTTTCATGACCATTTACAGTACTTTGGTAGATTCTCACTGAAGGCATCAAAACTATGAATGAACACATGTGGAGTTATGTACTTAACAAAAAAAGGTCTCCACAGTCACCGGACCTGAACCCAATTGAGATGGTTTGGGGTGAGCTGGACCGCAGAGTGAAGGCAAAGGGGCCAACAAGTGCTAAACACCTCTGGGAACTCCTTCAAGACTGTTGGAAAACCATTTCAGGTGACGACCTCTTGAAGCTCATCGAGAGAATGCCAAGATTGTGCAAAGCAGTAATCAGAGCAAAGGTTGGCTATTTTGAAGAAACTAGAATATAAAACATGTTTTCAGTTATTTCACCTTTTTTTGTTAAGTACATAACACCACATGTGTTCATTCATATGTAGTTTTGATGCCTTCAGTGAGAATCTACCAATGTAAACGGTCATGAAAATAAAGAAAACACATTGAATGAGTGAAGGTGTGTCCAAACTTTTGGCCTGTACTGCACATTCAAGTATTTATATAGTTTATACATGATAGATCATATACTACAGTATATTTGACATACATACTTCATTGCTAAACACTGCAGATGTACACAAAGGGACTACACCTAATCTAAGCCTATTCAAGTTGGTGTTATTTTTTTGTCTACCCTTCATTTGTGCCAGTTTCAGCATTGCAGTGGTGTATGATACTGTACATTCATACTGTACCACTGAAGTACCCACTAAGCCAATAGTACAGTGAGATATCACCGGAGCTGCACCACATATTACATCTTTCTGATCAAATGAACGAAATGAACGAAATTACTCAAAAAAAGATTCGTTCATTTTGATGAACGAGATTCAAAGAACCGAGTCACTAAAATGATTTGAACTTCCCATCACTAACCTTGTAGTTATTTCTTATAAAGATTCTTGTACTTTCTTGTGTAAGTTTTACTCTAAAAGCTTATTAAAGGCACAGCAGTGCTCCCAAATGTAGCTTACAGTATGTGCTTTTTTTCTTTTATTTGTTTTTAAAAGTACACTGTGATCATGTACTGAAGGTACAAAAGATGTGCCTTTGAGGTTTGATAAATGTGTTTGCAAACTGCACATAGCAACACATTAACTATAATCCATTACTGGATTACTGCAAAGTGACCTACTGTATATGGTATATCCTGCAAGATAAAGTGGTCATGCATTTTAGAGGACACATATTGCCTTCTCTTTATTCATCCACCAATTTTAGGATGGTTTAAGATTCTGATACCTTGCTGAAAATCTGGCTTTGTCTGACCAGTGCCACAACTAAGCCAAACTGGTCGAGCTGTTAGACCATCTTTACCAGCTGACTACTTAATTTAATAATCTACTTTCCTAATTAGTTGTTTTGAATTAAAATTGTTTTTTAAAAATTGTTTAATGGATGACAAAGTGGAGCAGCCAACTGTAGGGTATTAGAATTAACAGTGAGTGCTCAAAGCCGAGTGCTAACATCTAACTGACTGCTTACCTGCCAAAAAATTATTTAGGGCTACATGATTTTATAGCAAGGCTGCCAGTAGATACATTTTTGTGTTAATCTCTATCAGGGGCAATTCTAGAATCAGACCTTTCAGGGGCTCAGCCCCTAATGAGAATGTAGCATGTATAATATCTTGCTATCAATACCTTAATGTTAGTAACTATTATTTGATAATTCATAATATCTTAATATATTTTAAAATATATTTTCATTAACACCAATATTAGTATTACTAGTAAGTCATGTGAGTTTCACCCCATATATATATTTTTTAAAGAAAACGTGAAATAGAATAAAGTTTTATAAAGTGTGCAAAAGTTTTCTGCTGTATATTGTTATCTATTATTGTGTATAATAAGAACGGTTGAGAATGATCAATCAAAGATTTCAATATCGTGCACCAATTTACATGCTGAGACTTGGCGAAATGTTATTGATCTCAAAATCTAACTTTGTTAATTTGTTCAGTTACTCTCTGCTGACCATTTTCGACTTTTGAAGTTTTATATAATAACTACTCTATTATGTAAATTGAAAGAAAGCAACAAATATTAGAAAACATTTTAATATTGATCCATAAAACCATCACTTAGTATACAAAGGTGATAGGATGAGGCTATGCAAGTTACTGAATGCAACTTGGTGGTTGGTTAAAAAGCTACCTACAGTACGTACCAGCTTGTGTAGCCAACTTTGACTTGTGTAGAAGTCAAAGTATAAAGCACTACATACAGTAGCAACTTGATGTTAAAGTGCACAGGCACTGTGAAAGCCGATTAACATTAAATCAAAACCGAACATTAGCAAACTATGTCTACGTCAGCTATCACTTGATCAATTTTTTAATTACGAGTGCTTTTAAACCATGTGTTCTTCATAATTTCTTCCCACTGGTGTGCAGACTACTAACAATATGTAGACTATGACAGCAACTACTATGTGTAACTTTATGCCATGAAGAATGCTAGACATTAAACCATTAGGCAAACCTATAATTATTGGTCAAATCTTTAAGCAATTTGCACTATAATGGTAGAGTGCTAAAAATTACTTTAGAAAACAATGATTCATTATTGTTAGCATTGCCTTTTAGGGTAATAAAATTAATTTGGGGTGCTTGAGCATCCATAAAAAGGGTCTAAAATCACCTATGATCTGTGTTGTGTTGAAATTAATGCACTGACAAACACATTGGCTTTTTCCACTTTTAGAAGTTAATGCAAGTCAAATACATATGCCAATGTTCATCAATGTGCTGCTGGTGCTATTGTACCCAAGTACTTACAGTAGTAGAAGGTTTTGAGTGTAGTGTGTATGCGTTACTATGTGGGTCTCTATCTTCTCAATGCAATTCATCTGATTTAAATTCTAGAACCGGACATTGGACATTGAACTTATTCGGAGAACAGGTACAGTAAGAATTGCAAAACTGGTTTGATCTAAGATGTCACAACTGTAGAAAATTCAAAGTTGAAAATGTGTCAATAAAACTTTGAATTTCACAGAAACATGCACAAAACAATAATCTAATGACAGGAATTTAAAATAATTTGCATTCAATCATTTGAATTGAAAGGATTTTTAATTTATCACAAGTGATTGTGCATTCATGCTTTTGTCACAGGTTACTGTCACAGGTTCATGCTGTATCTCTATACTGTACAGTAGGTTCCCACTAGGTTTTCAGGTTTCTTTCACTAAGGTGTGACTATGTCTGCATTGTGCCCCGTAGTAAACTGGTGTCACACCAAAGATGAATAGTATTATGCTAAAGTCTAGACACCCTTTGTTTTTTAGTAAAACTTTGTGTAGGTTATTTTTATGACTCTATTATTGAGTCAGTACAAAAACATTTCTTCTTTTCAAACATAATTTTTCCACCACAAAATTTTAAATTTCAAAAAAATATTTGTATGCCAGAAAAGAAAGCAGCACATTATATAATCAACCACTTTTTAGACAAAAAAAGAAGAAGAATGAAACAAGCAGAAAGTAATGTATTTGTGTTTTGATCCCTGTGTTTCTGGGAATGGTTTGGGATTCACCACAGTCATTACCAGGACGAGTGGTTACTGAAGAGGAAACGAGAGATTATCGGCAGTAATTCAAAAACCCTTCTACCAGCACTTGAACAAATTGTTGTCCATCATGTTCAACACCAGTCACTGTATGCCGCTTTTGCCAAGCAGAAAAGCATGTTTAGTGGCAGACTTCTATCACAGAGCTGATCTACAGACAAACTTAGGGCATCCTTTGTTCTGAGGGCCATACCCTGCTTTAAGTCTTTTTTATGGTGCTTGGGGACATGATCAGGATCTTTGGTTGTGATCCCTCAGCCACTACTCATTTTTAGTTATTCATCTAGCTCTCCTTTCATAACTTTTTATACTCTAATCTACATTGACCTTCATTATTTCATTCTTACACCACTCACTTTTTGCACTGCTGTCACTTTTAATTGCTATATCTCAATTTTTGCACATCTCAAATTGCCCTAGTGTATCTCCTGATTATACATCCCTATTTGTCTATACAGTGGAACCTCAGCATACAAATGCCCTCCATTACAAATTTTCGCTATTAAGAATGAAAATTTTCCCAAGATTTTTGCATTGGCATACAAAGGGTTTTTGGCATATGAATGAACAAACCGGACCAAACGTTGGCTAAGTTTCATGTACATTTGGGAGACATTTGCATCATTGAAAGCCAAGTAAAGCAAGTTTAGAAATTCTACGAATTGTTTTTGTGGGGTTTTTTTTTTTTTTTTGCATTTTGTACAAAATTTAAGAAAGTTAGCAAGAACGGTAGCAAGACGATAAGCAAGCCACTTTAAGTAAAAATAAAAAAAAGCAGCTGGTGCTAAGAGGAATAATTAATTAAGGTTAAAGTGAAGTTTAATGTCTATTTGTTTCATATTTTTACTCTTTTAATGTCTTACCTAAATGATTTGATTGTTTTTTAAAAGCAAAAATATGATTATAGCATTGGAAATTGGTAATATTTATAATTATTTGGGGTTGCTGGAACGGATCATCCGCATTTACATTATTTCCAATGGGAAAATGCATTCCACAATACAAAATTTCGCCCTTAAGAAGTCGATTAAATTTGTCTGTCAAGGTACCGCTGTAATTTGTTTTTAGTTTTAGTCATTTAGTTGAACACGGTTTGACGATCTTGCTAGTGCAATTACATGTCGGTTGAATTACTGTCCTTGCTACTGGATGTTTGTAATTTCTTTTGGGATCAATAAAAGTATCTTACCAGCTAGCAGGTAGTCTTCTAAATTTTGGACAGTGATTTGGAATGTGTTAGCTGTCTAGACGAAATAAACTCGTGTTTTTGGCACGAGACGCTATACATTATGTGTTTTAGCAAAAACCCTACACTCTGGTAAAGTGTGCTAGGTTGGACACTGCGCGTGCCGCAGTGGTCCTGGTTAGCTCGGCGAGCTCGCGCTGCGCGCTGATTGGCCAGCTGCTCGTCTGACCGCGCCCTCATTCCCGCTCCCACACAGCGCTGCGGGTTAAGGGCGCGAGCGGCGAGCGGCGCGCGGGAACGGCAACCAGGCTCCGCTCCGGCTCTTCACACACACACACACACACGGACACGGACAGGGACAGAGGGAGGCAGGTGGAGCGGCTTTGACACGGAGACAGAGCTGGGAAGGAACAGGAAAAGGAAGGGGGAAAAAAGCGGGGCAAACGAAAAGAGGCATCTGTGGAGTCTATACGGCGTGGATATAAAAACAAAGAACGTCCTCAGCTGGCTGTCGAGGTGACACGACGAGCAGGTAACGTTAAACACCGAGCTGGAATTGAGAGACGGTGATGGCGTTGAGGCAGAAAACTGTCACTATACGTTTCTTGTTACAGTTTCCATCTCAGTCGGTTATTTTTCTTTCATCTGCGCGCCGCCCGAGAAACAATGTAACATTGATGTTACTATTAATGAAACAATGTAGCGCGGGCTTTCCTCTGTGTGTGAAGTGCTGTTTACAGTGTATCCCCGTGAATCACTCTGAAACAAGTTGATTTGATTGAAACCATACATAGCTTAGCGTGCGCGCGCGTGTCCTTCTGAGTTCTGTATACACCTGCTATACAACTCACCTGAATGAATCAGTGAATCAAATGCCAAACGATTCCCTCGAGTCATTTTTTTGGGGAGGGGTTTGGCATTGACGTGCTTGTCGCCATGCTAAGAAATCCCCCCACCTTTTTTTCTTTTCTTTTTCATCCACCCACTCATAAGAATCTCTTATGGTTTGCTAGGTAAACTGTCAGATGTTAGAACTGGAAGGCTCTCTCTCTCTCTCTCTCTCTCTCTCTCTCTCTGTGTCTCTCCCCTTCCAGCATCTGTTGTCTGCTGAGTGCCTTCCATGCACTGAACCCGTAATTAACTGCATCACCAACTGCTGCGTGGTGGCCAAGTGCTAGAGAGAGTGTGTGTTGTCTTTGCCTTTTCTTCTCACTGCCCAAAATTTTAGAGCACTTACCTTCCCTGATAAGAGCTCTGAGTAGTTTTTTTTCCTTGCATAAATAAATCATTCTCATGCCTTCTCTTCACTGCGCTTGAATCTCTTGCACACACACATTCACACACACACAAACGCCCCCACCTTCATAGCTGTATCTGAACACCTCGTACACCTGATAGACGAAAGCGGCGCTCCTGTCTGATTTCCCCATTGACCAAAATCTTCGATTATTTTTCATTCCACCAGTGGGTAGCGTCATGACAAGTACAGCACATGATGCAAATATGTTTTCGTTCTCGGTGTAATGAAGATTAAATGGATCCGCTAGGAAATGATGGCAGGGATTGAATTCGCTCCATTCGAACGTGTCAGTGTTTTCTTTTTTGCTCGCTGGATACACCCGCTCCATGAAACTTTCATGAGCTTTTTAAATGGAGGTATCGAAAAAGAAAAATCAAATGCTCTTCCTATCTGAGCAGGATTGATGATTTATTTAGATGATGAAACATCACGTGTCTTGACCAGGGTGGCAGCCGGGCTGAGAAGTGTAGGCTCAATCACTTATTGTGCATGCCTACTCGTGTAATGATGTAGACTGAGAGAGATGGGAGTCATAAATTAATAAAGAAATGTATCCTCATAATAATTGAATATAGGATTTAATCTATATATGCTCACCTTAATACAATAAGCTATATGTTTGCCTTGTAATTTAAGGCTGGTTTACATGGATCAAGACTAAAACGTCGTAGTTACAGAGTAAATTGTAACCATACCAGAAATGGTATTACTACAGAGATTTATGTATTTTGATCTTTTTGAACAATCGGATTAATTTGTAATTTATGTTGCACTTTTAAGGTTTTCCTTTTACTCCTTCTCATCATTCATATAAAACTTGTGGCTAAAACCTAAAATGTATTTTAATCAGCTTCCTGAGTTCAATTTGCAATTGCTTTCCACAAATGCTCACAAACAAACAAAAAACATCAACAATTAATATTTACTTGATTAGTCCCAAGCACAGATCAATAGATTTTGACAAGAAGAGGTCATGGGGTTCCTGCGGGGTTGCACATGAATTAACATGCTTTCATTTCTTTCACATTTGTTAAGAACGAAGGTGAAATGAATCAATATTCATTCATACATTTAAAACACTTATCCTGTGTAGGGGCACGGGGGGGGGGCATGAACCTGTCACAGGGAACTCAAAGGGACAGAGTGCATAGATTCACCCTACAGGAGATGGGGTGCCAACCTGTTGCATGGCACAAACAGACACACACAGTTATACACAGTTGTGGGCAATTTGGAAGCCCAGTCAATATAGACTGCATGACTTTCAGTTAGAGATGTTCCGATACCATTTTTTCCCTACCGATTCCGATACTTGGGCTCAGGGTATCGGCTGATACCGAGTACGGATCCGATACCTGGGTGTGTATCTGTACAGTGTGCATGTGTGTATATATATATATATATATATATATATATATATATATATATATATATATATATATATGTGTATATATATATATATATATATATATATATATATATATATATTATTTTTTAAGTAAAATACTACTAGCCCTGTGTAACGGGTTCAACCCTAAGTGCACGGGCGACACCATGAAACACGGACAGGTCTTACAGGAAAAAGGTTCATTTATTTAGAAAAATGGGGAAGGAAAGGGTTAAAGGCTCTCTGCGGTCTTTTCCCCTTCGGCGGCAGGGATTTAAAGGCGGGCTCTACGCGGAAGTGAAGGTGCCGCGGGAGCTCGTGCAGCTCGTTCACGCGCTCCTCTCGCGGAGATCAAAGGCGCCCCCTTTTTAAAGTCTCTGGGGCGCATCACATCGCCCCGCTCTTGTGCCACTGTCTCTCATAAAATCCACCGCGTCGCAAAGTCCAGCTTCCCAACAGTCAGACCCCGAGCTACACTCCCCGCTGTGTTTTATAGCGCCGATAGCTCATGGGCCGTTGCCTGATTCTGCGGCCCTGCTACTTCACATACCTAAAGGGTGGGGAGGCCGCCTAACTAGTGAGCGAGGAGCAATATCAATTTGGGCGCACGCACATCACAGGCGCATGCCGTGACACTCTGTAAGTAAGCTAAGCTAGCTAAGCTAGCAAAGCTAGCGGGCATAAATAGGTTATGTTTAGGAAAATGGTATCGGATCGGTACGTGGACTCAAATACTCGCCGATTCCGATGCCAGCTTTTTTTGTGGTATCGGCAGCATTTCCGATACCAGTATCGGAATCAGAACAACCCTACTTTCGGTGTAGAAGGAACCTACTGTAGATCAAACTCACCAAGCACAAGGAGAACACGCAAACTACAGTACATGCACACGACTGGAAGTGAGATTCAAACTCCCAACTCTGCAAGAGAGAGGCAAAAGTGATAACCACTAGAGCATGTTAATGGGGAAAAAATTTATTCAGTTATGTATCATGATTATTTTGTGTGTCAAATGATGTATCGCTATGGTGACTCCAAAATCTTTGAATTTGATCTAATGTTAGTCAGGTTATGATTTACAGTAAATATGTTTGCAATTAAGGTGGTGAAATGTACAACTTTTAAACATGGTTCACGTTTAAAAAAAAAAAAAAAATCTTTAGAATTGGGATATTTATAAAATCACAGTGCTTACAGAATTGGCACCAAGATATCGGGAAAATATCACAGTGGGTGGTCCCTGATGATTCCCATTTCTACCATCCACTAAGTCATTGTGCCACTTGTGAATTACTATAGTAAATACTGTACTTATGGCATGTAATATTATATAAACATGGCAACCATATGATTAATCGATCAATTATTTCTTTAATTAATACAGTTTTTTTTTTAAATAAATACAAGGAAATTCTAATAATATTGCTTTCCAGCATTTAAATTAGCTACTGTATGTGCATTTCAGTACTACAGATATCAACCAAATTAGGCACATGACCGATGGTGTTCTGTACAGTTTTGTAAGTCTTGGTTCTGAATTTCATTTATTTATTTATTTATTACTTACATTTTTTTCATTTCATGCCCTGATTGAATTCTTCAGTGCCTGGAGTGAGTAAATCAACACATTTTTTTGGGTTCTGTGTAGGGCTGCACGATGTATCGAAAAAATATAGTTATCGCGATAATGGCATACGCGATAACCATAACCAAGAGTTGCGATAAATACTTTATGTGCCAAGCATTTGTGTGTCCAAAATTTGACCAATCAGATGGGCCCTTACTATGTTTATACCCGCTTATATATATATATATATATATATATATATATATATATATATATATATATATATATATATATATATATATATATATATATAAATTATATATCTTTATACTTCATGCGGTTTGTTTACTCCTCTTATACTTCCGGGTTCGCGCCCGCATTACTTCCGGGTCCTAGTGCCGGTCGCGGAGCGCGTGTGTGTGTGTGAGACAAATATTTTTTATTTTATTTTTGTTTAATAATATTTATTTTTATTAAAAAACAAACAAAACAATAAAAACAGGCAAGCCAAAGAGAATATTATGTTTAAAAGATGTTCTTGTTTTAAGACACTATTGATGAGTGTATGGTTACACGTAAATAAAAAGTAATGTTTGAAAGTAATTCATATTGTGTTGGCAGGTTTATAGTAACAGCAAACCAGAAGTCAGAATATCTGCTGAGGGTTTTAAGTCATTCATAGTGTTTGAAGTCTAAATATTTGCAACTTCCTTGACATATAGTTTCTTTTTAGCCCGAATTAGATTTAATTACATCAGACGAATATCTATTACCTGTTTATTTTAGTATGATCATTACATATAAATAAAATTTAAAAAAAAATAGGGAATAATAATAATAAAAAATGCATTTCTCTAGGGAAATGTTATATCGCAAGAAATATCGTTATCGCAATATTCAACAATACCGCATATTTTCCTAATATCGTGCAGCCCTAGTTCTGTGGATATGTGACATTTTCTTAGAAGAAAATAATAATGTAGGTTATATTGGTTTATTCATGCAGTATTTAACTGTTTACAATGAAGAGGATTTTTACAGCCACTAACTGTAAACTGTGTGTCATCTAAAACACGTGAAGCCAGCCGAATGGATCCCTTCCAGCAGCTGCTGCCCATGCTTCGTCACAGTAACACACTCAGACATTTACATTTAGGCACTTGACAGGTGCTCTTATCCAGAGCGACTTACAAAAGTGCTTTGAAGTTTCTATCATTGAATAGATCTTTCCTCTGGGTTACTAGGTTACTAACTACCATACAAACCAGCGCCAGGCAAAAGCACTGTCCACTCTCTTCCACATACCTGAACTTGCAGTCCACTTATGATTGGCCAGCGTCTCTGTGATTGACAGGTGGAAGAGAATATGCCATCCCACGCATTCGGTGAGCATGGGTAATTTTGCTCCTGTGGCTCCCAGCCATGGATAGCTCTGGCATCCGCGAGATTCAAACTTGTAATCTCCCCGTGATGGAGTGAGCGTTTTTTCTTCTTTAAGTGTTTAAATTCCGTGTGTCAGACTGTTATGAGCCAGCAATGACTCAGGCTCAAGCTTTCTCAGAAAAACAGCTGATTTCCATCATCATTGCACTGAAAAAAAAAAAAAAAACGAATGCCTTAAGCACTGTGTACCATACTGACACCGTTTTTTTAAGAGGTGCTTCATCTCACCATATTGGTGTCAGTCTGGTATAGTGACCCATTTTTGGCATTGATTTTAGGATGCTTTAATGAGACCTTGTTCTGGATGAGTGGACACGCTTAAGGTTGTGCTGAAATGGTTTTATTTAGGTGAAATAGAAGCAGCGAGGACATAATATTTATTTCTGCTTTAAGCCTGCAAAGCTGAGCATTTTCATTTGTTTTGAGACATATTAATGATTCGGACATCTTTATGCATTGGTCATGAGGTTTGGCTAACAATACAGTAGAGCTACAGTCACGCAGGGCTTTCGGTGAGCTCTTTAAACTCATATCTCATTATTTATATAAAGGATCTTAAAAATATCTTACTCAGTGAGAATGACAATTCAGTACCTTCAGTAATGCTAAAAACGCTTGTAGTTATGAGAGTTAAGACTCGGGAGATCTGTACCTGCTGACAGTCCTGGGACTTTAATTCATTGATCAAAATAAATAATCGATTTCATATGAATGCCATTCTAACATAACAGAAGGTTACCATATCACAATTTAGTGTACTGTAATTATCACATGGATTAGCCCAGAAACAAATATAAAATACGAATATATAATTACCAACGTACAGTAGAATGTTGTGTACAAAACATTCATTCATTCATTCATTCATTTTCTGTACCGCTTAATCCTGTATTTAGGGTCGCGGGGGACCTGGAGCCTATCCCAGGGGACTTCGGGCACTAGGCGTTGTACACCCTCGACAGGGTGCCAATCCATCGCAGGGCACACACACTCACACACCCAATCACTCACTACGGGCAATTTAGGAACGCCAATTAGCCTAACCTGCATGTCTTTGGACTGTGGGAGGAAACCGGAGTACCCGGAGGAAACCCACCAAGCACGGGGAGAACATGCAAACTCCATGCACACAGAGACGGGAATCCAGCCTGGCCGGGGAATCGAACCCAGACCCACCACCATGTGTACAAAACAGTTAAAACAATTTATTAATGTATACAAATGTAGAATTCATTAATTCTAATCATAATAGATTATATATAGATTATAAAACAATATTGAAGAATAAATGAGAATACAATGCAAGATAATAATTGGGTTATGTGATATTTTTCCTTTGCCCAGCAATATTTATCACATATCTGTTGCTGGATATTTCTCTATAGTATTTCTTCTTTATATTGTGTTATTTTTTGTTTGTTTGTTTTTCATCCAGCCAGAGATTCTGGGCTCCTGACCTTAATGAGGCCAACACTGTTCAATTGCCAAATCTTTCTTACTTACCTAAAAAACAAGCATAGAGGAGAGTGATATAGAGTGAATCTACACATAGAGGAGAGTGATATAGAGTGAATCTACACATAGAGGAGAGTGATATAGAGTGAATCTACACATAGAGGAGAGTGATATAGAGTGAATCTACATTACCACACCGACATAGAAGGTACATCAACTAAACCCAATTACAGGCTCGATAAGCCCCCCCCCCCATATCCCTCCCCCCACACAAAAAAGGGGGGTACCAAAAAAAGAGACGTAATTCTGTTGTTTGGACATGGTTTGTGTATAATAAGGCTGCCACTGACCAGAAAGCAGATTTTTTTTAAAGGTACGTCTCATGTCTCGCACCAGCCTTCACTTCAGCAAGCTAAAAACTATCATCTACAAAGCCAAGAATTGAAACTAAAAGCCAAACAAGCTGAAAGCTCTCTACAGGAGTCGTTTGTGAAGTGCATTCCATATAAGACATTGCTGCGATGGAAAGAAAAAACAAGCGCTGTAGCAACTTTCATCTGTAAAGACATATCCCTGATTTACACTCTGGAGGAATCCGGCTTTAGAGAATTAATCAGAATCCTCCTGTCAAGGTATGTAATGCCAGAAACATTTCAGTGAAGTCAAGTTATCTCGCTTATGTATGGAACACCTGAGTGAAGTTAAGGATAAGCTTTGCAGTGTGTTGTGCTACGCCACCATATGTTACTTCCAAATAAAAGCAGAAAATACACCTTTCACTGTTGTTTAGTTTATGTACATATCCAAAAGCTGATAATAATTAACACAGTTCTCTTTAATAGACTTGAGAAAAATGTAAATATATTATGAAATGTCCATATTGCTCAGGTCCATAGTCTAGTATAATACAGTATTGTATAGTATAGTGTAATACAGTATGGTCTAGTATGATACAGTATAGTACAGTATAGTATAATACAGTATGGTCTAGTCTAAGACAGTATAGTTTAGTATAGTACAATATAGTTTATTATAGTATAATACAGTATGAAATAGTATCGTATAGTGTAATACAGCATTGTATAGTCTAGTATAATACAGTATAGCATAGCGGTATAAAGTATAGTATAGTGTAATACAGTATAGTATAATAAAGTATTGAATAGAATTTAATGGAATAGTATAGAATCCAATAGCATAAAATGTGTGCTCCGTTAGTACACTAAGAGTATCTTCACCTTTCTCCCAGGGTTTAATTCTCTTACAAGGAACACCAGCACATGAGGGTGTTGCAAGTCAGTGCATTCTTAGTCCAAATGTCGGGAGAGCATCTAGCATAAAACCTGCACCAATCAAATATGTATGTCAGGTAATCTGCTGTGGTTGTCCACTAACAGGAAGCTGAAAGAATAACAACAACAACATTTTTAGTTTTGATTAGAATTGATTAGACTAGTAGAATAGTAGTAGTACTTAAAACATAATAAAGTACTATAAAAGAGAAATCTAGAGAATTTCGGAATAGAGAAGTGTTAAATAAGATAGTATAGTATGTGATGGGATGTACAGTATTATAATTAAAATGGACTTCTTCTTTGTTTTTCGGCTGTTCCCTTTCAGGGGTCACCACATAAAAAT
Source organism: Channallabes apus (assembly GCA_030522415.1). Lineage (NCBI taxonomy): Eukaryota > Metazoa > Chordata > Actinopteri > Siluriformes > Clariidae > Channallabes > Channallabes apus. The sequence goes on from CM060125.1 coordinate 12,971,326, forward strand.
TATCAGCCTCCATCTACTGTAAGTCAAGTCAAGTAGACTTTTGTCATTCCAACCATATACCGTACAGTTCAGTACACAGTGAAATGAAACAACGTTCCTCCAGGACCAAGGTGCTACATACATGCAACAACATAGATTAACAACACCACATAAATTAACAGCACATTTACATTTTTAAGTTAACCTAAAAACTTCAAAAAATTTCTATGCAAAAAAGAGATAACACTAGACAACAGGCAACAAAGTGCACATGCAAATGTGCAAACAAAGAGCTACAGAACAATGTAACACGACAACATAACACGTTACACTACTTTTTTTTTTTTTGTTAGTGATGAGGTATGAGTTGAGGTAGTTGGAAGAGAAACAGTAAATGAAACAGTAAATGTAAACAGTAAATGTTGATTCTATCCTCTGCAGGCTCTTCACTCACACCAACTAACTTCATGTCCTCTCTCATTGCATCCATAAATCTCCTCTTTGGTCTTCCTCTGCCTGGCAGTTCCTTATACCCATATATTCACCATCTCTCCTCTGAACATGTCCAAACCAATGACAATCTGGCCTTTCTGACTTTATCTCCAAAACATCTTGTATGGGTTGTCCCTCTGATGGGCTCATTCTTTCTTGTCAGTCCCAAAGAGAACCTCAACATCTTCATATATTTTAGAATAGAATAGCACAGAGAAGTGTACAATACTAGAGCAAAATACAGCATATACGAATACACTGGAAAAAAAAACCCCCGGAGAACTCTTAAAATATTAAGACAACTTGATGTTGGAGATATTTTATTTTTCTTAACATTGGCCAATTTGAATAGTCTTTTTAACATTTATTTTCTTTGGCTGTCATAAACAGTTTGATCAAACAGAACAAGAATTAAAATTTTTAGATAACTGTTTTGTCAACACCACTGCTCAGCTAGGATTTGAACTCACAATCTCCAGTGGGGTGCCAGCAGCTGAAGTCTACATGCATTTATTTATTTCTTTTTTATTTTTTACTTTTGAGTTTCTACAGTATGTCACTGGTGCCTGAGGATCAATGCAGAGTATTAAAATTTTTTTTTTTTTTTTACATTTACCTTATCTTATGTGTTAGTAGGCAAATAACTAGCTCAGAAATAAGCAAAAGACAACTAAAACATTTTCAAGCTTCTGATGAAAATAGAAAGCAACCTGCTGCACACTGGGAAGCTTCTGCCGAAAGCAACAGTAGCACCGAGTTGGGCCTTTGAAATGCATGCAGTGGAGTAATCAAAGTTTTATTGTGGTGTTGTACAGTAACGTGCAAAAAAAAACTCAAATCAATCTCGCTCGCTCTTACTTGCTCACTAACTGAGTAGTCATATGTGCATGCATTTTACAGAGACATTAAATCTATGTAACAATGGTGTTTTCTTGTGTGTATTATGAAATATAATCCTGTCAGTGCCCCTAAACTCCAGATAATAATGAAGATAGTTTTCTGTTGCACCATCCAGGAGTCTATATATGTGCTAAGACTGATGGACCAGTTTAATGCTGCATGTTCGCTTCATCGCAACTTTGTCGTGACGAAAAAAGTTAAAGTTTTAATTTGTTGTTGTTCTGCATTAAATTGACCAATCAGCCTGAGCACATAAACAGTCTCCTGAGTAGTTCAGCAGAAAAGTATCATCTTTATCATCTGTGGTTCGAATCCAAACTGAACAGATTGGTCGTATTTTTGAGGCGCTGGGAGTGGTCTGGGTGAAATGGTTGCACCTTTAAAACTCCAGCTTTGATGTGGGCACATAGTGAAAAAAATAACAGAACAAGAATTTTAGATTTTAGAATTATTTTGACAATAGCACTAACAATGAAAAGTTAAGTCGTGTGAATCTAGGAATTTGAGTAGCTGATCATTTAACAGCTAAATTTCCAACTTGGAACAGTAAGTTAGATCAGTATTTTGATCTTAAGTTGAGGAAACTGGAAAAAAAACCATAATGTTTCCTTAATATTTATATTATAGTTATAGTTTTCTCAGCTTTTTTTTTTTTTTGCAGTGTAGAAGGTTGCAAATAAACAATAACAAATCTGATTTCTACTGTCACGTTTTTACCATGCATCTTTACTAATTGTTGAAATGATCTCTATGAATTTTTTTCTGCCAATATTTCTTCCATGTAGTTGAAGGTTCAGCATAGTCCTTACAGGTTTTTATAACGTGTGGGACAGTTCTTAACCCAATTCCAGTCATTTCATTCTCCTTAATTATTTTTGGTACTTGATTCAGTCTCTTCTGAAGTGGTGACTTTTTGTTTGGCTTGGCAGTATGTTAGTGATGAAAATAATATAGTGTAGAATATTAACATCTTCAATAATATTCATAGTTTTATATTTTTAGGGCTGGGGGATGAGATTATTTCAGTTACATATCTTGATTTTTATTATTTTTTTGTGTGGCAATTCACTTAACACTACACCTATTCCAAGTTCAATATTTTATTTTTATTTATATATTATTTATACATTGTATTTGAGGTGGTAATATGTTGCTGTTCCTCTAAATCCTATAGTTGGTGCACTCTAAACTATTCATACACTGACAGACAGTATAGTATCCTGTGTGGTACAAAAAACGTAAAATTTGTCTAGAATTGTAACAAAATCTAAAAAATAATAAATAATAATATAAAATATGAAACTGGATATTTTTAAATAAATCGTGATAACAAGCATTTATAATGTACTGTATGTAATAATTAATATATAATGTATATAATAAGGTAGCGTCTTATCATATCATCTGTTCCTTTTTTATTCCCATCCCTAGTATTTAGTTTACAATAAATAATAAATTATAATTATAATAAATATAAATGATAATTATTATAATTACAATTTATAATACATTTGCCATATTGTTGCTAACGTTATCTCAAGTAGCAGGAGTAGCCTGTGTGCCTGGCAACTGTGTGTTTTTGTGTTTTTCTTTGTTTAAAAGTATTTATGTATTTGCTGTGTGTGTATATAAATAATAAAGTCAGGGTTGCAGCATTCTGCCTGCAGCAGTTATTGTGGTTACTCTTAACAAAAAAAAACAGTTCTTTCATGGTGCTTTCTATAGTTAACTGTTTATCTTCCAAGGAAAGCACTCCTGTAGGGTTCAACACAGAGCCTACCAGGGATCACCAAAGGGTTTCTCGGCCATACTCAGACGCACTCAACATTGTTATTTATGTTTACTGGAAAATCAAGAAAATTAACCATGTGGTATTATAATATAATCATTTTATTTTGCATAAAAGTCAGTCACCCCCAGTCTTTTTTTTTTTTTTTCCATTTTCATTCATTGTCATACATATTACACAACTTGTGTCCTAAGGTCTGCTATAATGACTTCAACCTGGAAGCAGCTACTAGTTTATTTTAAAAAAAGGGGGGATTAAATGTTCTCAATAACCTCTTCAGAGTGTCAGGATTGAACCTATACCTCATCACCCCAAACAGATAAGGAATCTCCCCGGCCATCTCTGGCCTTCCACATGTGAGAGCGAGCGAGCGAGGAATGGTAGCGGCGCATCTTTGACAGACAGTTAGTGAGCTTTTTTTTTCTCTTTTTTTTCCTCTGCATACTGAGAGCATGTAAGCAGAGCAAGCGTCTGGCAAGTGAAGGACTACACGAGCGAGGGCGTCTTTGTTCTTTGCCCTTCACTCCTGTCCTTTGCCGGAGACATTCTAAAGGGAAAAGAGCAAAGATGAGGGATGTTCCCGCCATGTTTCAATTGCACTGTTTAAGGATGAGAGATGACCCACTTATGGAAAATTGATGCGTTATCAAATTTACTGCATAATTAATAACCATTCTTTTTCTTAATCTCCTTCATGCTATTGTTTTTTTTTCCCCCACTGGCAATTTTGTGCTCATGAGTGACTTTGCAGAATACTGATTGACTGTATTCATTTGAATGGCAAATGAATAGAAGAAATCAATGCACATAATAATGAGAGCGACCATAATGACATGCATATAATATTTCACTTTCACAGATTGCCCCTATTGCTGTTATATATAGAGTATGCCCTGTTATTAGTCATGTAACTCCTATACTTCGGTTAATAATATTATATGCAGAGGTAGCTGCAAGAAGAGGAGGACGCCAACAATGCACACACACACACACACACACACACACACACACACACACACACACACACACACACACACACAGAGTTCTGATTCATTGCCGCTAGACTGGCTTGCATGGCAGAGCACCTATTTCTTCAGTGTTTTTCAGAACCACCGACATGGACAGCTCCTCACTCGTCTTGCTGCATGCCTGTCTCTTTTCAGCACCACCTACAAGGACAGCTCCTCGTGTTCATTACAGACTATAAGGACAGCTCCACATATTCAGTAACGCCTATAGAACAGATGCTCATGTTCCACACCACACAGGACAGCTGCACGTGTTCCGCAGCGCCCGTAGGACAGCTGCACGTGTTCCGCACCACCTCCGAGGACAGATCCACATATAGAGTGCCACCCATAGGACAGCTTTTCATGTTTACAGCCACCTATTAGGGGAGCTCCTTAGGTTCAGCACCACTAATCAGGACAGCTCCTGAGGTAAGGAGAGACACTCGTATGGTGATCTCTTCATACTCTATGTCTTGATAAAGTGTCTCTCTCTTTTTTTTTTTAGATAACATACATTTTTTTTAGCCTTCTCAAACCTCACCTTTCAAACACTACCAACATACAGTAGACAGCTCATAAGGATCCTCGTGATCAGTACCACTATAAACATTATATTAAACAACATAAGGGACAACTTTTTAAAAACTTTTTTTTTCTGCTTTCCTCAAACACTATGGTACCACTCATACAGACAGCTCCTGGGGTTTAGCATTATCTACCTACCTTCCATGACTTGCAGCAATTCCTTTTTCTTCTTCTCATCTTCAGCCACAAGTAGAGCCTCCTGATGTTCATCGCTATTCATAAGAACAACTCCATTTAACGCCACCAATAAAGTCAGCTTCTCAGGTGCAGATTTTCTTTTTCAGCATCCATCAAAACAGCTATTTATTTTTCTTTCCAACTGTAGGGAAAACCACTTATCTCCATAACCACTCACAAAATAGCTCTGTTTGACATAATAGTAAGGAAAGCCCCTTATGTATCAGCACTATCCATAAGGACAGAACGTAAGGTTTTATCTATATAGCACTATATCTAGCCACAAAGTTAAAATAATGAATAATACTGATAATCAATTTTAAACCAGTAAAATGGTGACGGGATCAACGGCACCCAAGGCTGACCCATACCCATCTGGACCAAAGGCCAGCCCACCCGGTTTGATCCCACAGAGATCCTTACATGAGATAAAGGAAGAAAGATCACTCAGTACATCACAGCCTGCCACATATGGGGCCCAGCTGGCAAAGAGTTCAAAGTTGTTGACCCGACCTTCAATCTACCCAGATTTCTATCCAATAGAGCACTCATGGGGTGTACCTGAAAATAAAGTCTGGTCAATGGAGGACCCACCTCGCAACCCAAAGAATCCACCACTTAGGGTCTGGTGCTAGAGACCAGAGCACACCACAGAGGTCCAGGAGCACAAGGAGAACCCAAAACCATGGGTGGTTTTAATGTTAATGATTTTAAAGTTACTGCTGATCAGTGTGTGTATAGGAACCCCATTCTTGTGTTTTGGCACCTCTCTTAGAGAAAGCCTTATTTTTATCACCAACTAAAAGAAAGGCCGTTCAGTCCTGTCCATAAGGACATCGACTTATGTTTAGCACCAGCCAATAAGACAGCAACTAAAGTTTAGTGTTATTTATATGGCATGCCTATTTATACGATTCATGTGTGTCTCACTCACTCAATCATCATCTATATCGCTTCATATGTATATAGGGGTGGGGGGGAAGGGGGCTGATACCTATACCAGGAGACTTGGGGCACTTACACAGATCTCTCAAACATGCATTTCTTAGTCCCTGTATTTTCCCATTGCTCACCCCCCCTCTATCTCTATCTCCCTTCCTCTCTCCCTGTAGCTCCATTGTGTCTCCCTACTAGTGGAAGTAAATGCATGCATTCTGGGCTGCTCAGCCCCCTCCTTTTTCATTCCTCTGCAGAAGGCTGCCCATGCCTACTGTATCTCTTAAGCTTCACTCTTCCAGTTCCTCTTTTTTTTTTCTTTTTTCTTGCAGCAGTAATGATAACGGCGAGGAGCAGCCATAGCAGCGAGGGGGTTGGGGAAGTCATGTGCCCAATACCAGAGTAAGTGTGAGCTGACGGTGGTAATTACCGATCTCTGTAGAAGCCACTCCGGGGGCTTGAGCTCAGAACTCAAGGCTGGCTGTGGTCACAGGCCATGTGCTCACCATTTCAGCCCACAATACCCACACACAGTCTGTTGTCCCTGAATATCAAGGTCGCTCTCATTCTCTCTCTCTCTCTCTCTCTCTCTCTCCCTACACACATACTGTACACACACACACACACACACACACACACACAGTGTGTCCCTCTTAGGGCAATGCAGACATCAGTAGCAGGGTATCTTGTTAATCAGGCCTGACGCATGACTCGACCTAAAAAATAAAAAAAAAGGCAATTCAGTGCTCCTCCAGATGATGATTGGGGAAAAAGGTAATTTCTGAGGTCATCATTGTCTGTCTTTTAACCTCCAGGCAACTCAGCCCTATCCGTTCCTATCATCGAAGCTAACAACGTTTACTCAAATCTATAGTCGATGTGCCCGAGGTTGAAGACGCGTGTTGAGACCCAGTGCACGTCCTGCGTAGATGGCGTGAGCATGGCGATTAAGGCCACTGAAGTGCTTATCATTAGTGAGGGTCCAGGTCAAACACGCAAAATCATCCAAGCGGCGTGTTTTTCAGCAGGTTTACATCGTGTCCTCTAAATTACATTGCTCCGTCTATAAAATGTTGCCCACTCTGCTTATGCTGTAGTACTGTATGACCACGGCCTGCGTTATGACGAATCCTTAGTTTATTTTGGGTGAATCCTGAGGGAATGGAGGAGGAGGAAGTAGGTAATTAAAGTAGCTCACTACTCCTTCAAAATGGTTGTGGGTAAAACGGGTAAGCAGCAACAGATAATGCAGATAATTGTCTGGCATTACCGAGCACATCAGGATGCCAGATGCTAGCAGAGAGAGAAACAGAGAGAGAGAGGCAAAATGATTGTCTGGGATCTGCTTGCTAAACCTCAAGCTTGGGCCACGTGACCCGATCCCAGCTTAGCAGATGGACTTAACCAGGCCAACTTTGCATTTCACATGCCCTTTTGCTATCGCTGGATTGCCACAAGCTGCAAGTTGACTGCATGATGCACGGACCTATTCAGGGGAGCCATGCCAGGTATTGAACAGTTGGCTAAAAATCGATTATATAAAGAAGCGTAGACTAAAATGAAAACCTGAGCACTTGTCTTTATATTGTTCTCCTGAGGGAGACTGCGACAGGTGTGTACTGTATGTGTGTGTAAGCTCATGAAGGTAGCTCCAATAATGCAGAGGTGTTATTCCTGCCAGATTCAGGAGTACGTAACTGTATACTGCAGCAGCCAACGTCACTGACCTCTCTACAGGGATGAGGGAGAGCGAGAGAGAAAGGGGCATTCTCTGTATGGTGGGGTTGTAGGGGACACTGTGGCCTCGACTATGGCAGAACAATAGAGGGCGGGTGATTAAGCATCGCTCACTCCAGTGCCTCCTCAGGCCGTCAGTCTTGGTGTGCAGCACCTAACAGAAGATTTATGTCAGACTGACGGGTGCTGAGCTGACGGCTGCTTGTATATCCAGCGATTTTTAGCAGCTGTCTAGCTGTCCATCGTCTCCGAGCTGGGACTCTGCATCACCTGCCACAGCCAAATGGTCACACTCGGCTGCACCATCATCTTCCTCCAAGCAAGTCCACATGTTGGTGATGCCAGTTCGGCAGTCCCTGCATGACAGTCTCCCACCACACGTATACGGTTTATGCTTGCTTGAAAGAGCTGCACGGCGAGGCCACCCGGTGCTGCTGTTTTCCTGCCCATCTGTGCCCATTCATTTTTAGCTCCGTCTATTCATTTAATAAGCTTTATTACATCAGCCTGATACCACGCTGTAAACCGCCTGCCACTGGCTGTGCATCCATCTTCGTTCTACAATGCTAATTCGACACCGATGTATGCGAAATCACCTCCCTCTGCTAGAATGATTGCTAGCGATTTGTCAGTCCACATGGTCCCAGACGCAGTCATGTGACTCACCAGGATCCAATTAGCAGCTTCCCCGCTTACCTCCAAACTGCTTCTGCAGAGTCATTTAGATACCTGACGGTAAACCGCTTAATGATTCGTTGCTTTCTACGTCCCGTTTACAAGACTAACAATATTTTTATTTGTATTTATCCGTGCCCCGAACCATCCTCTGCCATTATTTAGTAAATTTAAGCACATAAGAACATCAGATTTTGCATCTCAGCTAAACAAATTCTCAGCAGGGAGGAGGATTTGGTCTACGCTGTGCGCTTAGAGACCTTACAGATTCAGTGAACATAAATCATTCTCTTTCGAGTGCACTTTGGGAAGAATATTTAATCGTGGGCCACACTTTGAAGGCAGCACAGAGACTCTCCTGTGCCAGCTGCACTGCTCTGCCCCAGGCCGTCTTAGCAAGCCACAGCATCAGTGCCAACTCGTGTGTGCCATAGTAGGGTTCAGGTGTAGGGATGGGTTATTGTTGCCTTGCAGTCTTTGTGTCTCGTTGGATGGAGGCGCACTGCGGTGGCTCGGAAAAGCGGCTCTGCCTGCTAAGTGATATCTGATCTCCCCTAGGCTAGCAAGTGCCGCTCATCTGAGCGATAATGTGCCACTCACAGATCAGATTAGCTCCACCTGAACGTTTCCAGCTGCCTGCTAATGCCCATGACCCACAACAAGATTAAAAAGATTAAGATATATTTTTTTGCTCGACTCGTCTGCCGAAGCAAAGACACTCAGCCTGTAATAAGTTGCTTTGGCGTTAAGGCTCAGAACTGCTTTGTTCTTAGTGTTGCACCTTGAGGCACCTGTGTGTTCTTAATCTTATATTCCCTCCACACCCTGCCGTGCTGTCGAGGTTGAGATGGATGGCATGCGTGACATTCAATAGCTGCATAAATGCAGTCTGTCAGACTCTACCAGGCAGTTTAACGCGGAATGGAAAATATCTTTCCATAGAATGATGTTGCTGGTTTTTGTTCTGATAGATCGAGCAAGCTGATATGGAGCTAGGTGGAGTGGGCGGAGACGGATGCTGTTGTATGAAGTCGGAGCAGAGAAGCATGTCAGGTTTTTTTTTTTCTTCTTCTTTTTTTTAACTACTGGTTCTCATAGGAGACCTGTTTTTTTAAGTTGCAGAGCTGGAAAGCACACCCTGTTCACAAAATGATTATATTTATTATTGATTTATTCTATTTAACTGGTACCTTGAATGCCGAGACTAAGAAAGAGCTAAAGGAATAAAAGAGCCAGAACAGTGCCTTCCATTGACCCTGCAACAGTCTAATTCATCCCAGCACATTTTTAAAAATATATTTCTCACAATATCCTAAAAGATCTGTAATATTGCATTTCAGCAAAGAATCTCTCACCACCAGACAGTCAGCGCTCCCCCCTCCCCCCAAACCCTTTTCTTTTTTTATCACATGGATCATTGAATGTATGTGGTTTTTAATGTACACGAGTTTGGAGGATAATTTAATGTAATAACACACACATACACACGCTAGACTGTCCAGACTGACAGTGACGCCAAGGCATTATAGGGAGACGAGATAAGTAAAGTAAACTAATGTTACGGTATGCAATGCAGTCCAAACACAATTTTATCATTATTGATGTACGAAAGCAAACAGATGACCTTCATCCTGAAGTTATCATTTATCCACTACCAGATGAGAAGCAAACCGCTACAGAGGTATCTATCTAGGTTAATTAGGATAGCTAGATGGCAGGTCAATCCCAGAACAGATAAAAAAAAGTATGTTTACAAGAGTTCAAAGTTATTCATAGAGCTAGTTTCATCCTTTGATATTGAACCCAGCTTTTCATATTTGCTGATGTTGAAAGCTTGGAAAGATTGAAAATCGATGATCAAATTGAAATTATGATGGCTATCAAATTGAATGGATTAAATTTCTGTAGAAAAAAACATTGTGTCTGAACCTTAAAGTAGGACGAAAATTAAATCGTGTTGTATGTCATTATGTGTGTTATACTTTCATTTTATTTTGTATCCTTTATGAACCCTAACACACACTGTCATATGTGACAACACAACTAGGGCTGGGCGATATGGACATAAATATGACTAGCATTTTTAAATGTGTATTAATAAAGATCATTATTAATATACACTTTTTTTTATCACAGTAAGGAAGGAAACACGTTTAACAAGTTTGTTATATGTTCAGCATATACATAATGTGTGTTTGAGTAACAGTTAGTAAAATTTAAAGTAAAGAGTACGATCATTCGAGGGCTGAATCCTGATAAAATAAAATTTACAAGATTTGTTATGTTTCCAAGGTGAAATTTATTTTTATGCCTGAACAATGTAATAGCGATACATCACACAACATACTGACATTTGTTGGAGCTTATACTGGCAGTAGTGCTTACATGTTTTATGTGTAACATAAATAAAAAATATAAAAAGTTACTCACGTCACTAAATGCAGGTCGTGAAGGTGCGAGTGACTAAGGCGATATTATATGTCTTTGTGTGCAAACTGTGCAGCAAAATCGTCCTGACCTAGTGGCAATACCAGTGTTGTTCTACTCTAATTTTCTCATCGCACACGCCGGTGCAACCCAACAATACGCATGTTACATGACTGGCTATATGTGAGTCACACGCCATTATCAGGGGATAGGGTCGACCGTTAAGAGCCAGAAAGGAGGTGTCTTAAGTTTCCTTGTCCATACTTGTTAAACAGACATAGTTGTGAATTTCATCACTCACAAATTATGAACTGGGTTTGAACATTAAAAAGAAAAAAAAAAAACAACAACTGAAAACTGAACCGGTGTGTGTGTGTGGGTTTTTTTTTCTTTTTTTAAAAATCAGGATGACTTTCACTCTACAAGAAATCATTAAGTAGTTATGTTGTGATTCAACATATAAGTATGCGCATACTGTAGTTTTTTTATTTATTTGATTAAGCATTGCTCATTCCAGTGCCTCTTCAGGCCATCAGTCTTGTTGTGCAGCACCTAACTGAAGATTTATGTCAGACTGACGGGTGCTGAGCAGACGGCTGCTTGTATATCCGCAAAACGAGCAAAGATTTTTAATAAATTTTGACTTGGAAAACGAACAAGTCTTGGTTTACAAGTACAGAGTATCATGTATCATACATGCGCTTCTTGTTTTGATGCCGTGTGTGCGCATAAAAACATATTTTATTTTGTATCTGTATGCCTGTGTGTACATAGCGAGTGTAAAGCAAAAGCAAGTCTCATTAGGGAGATTAAAAATCCATTTTCTCTCTCTGCTCAAGGAGCAGCCTGCTCTTTGTGTCTGTGTGCACGTGCGTCACACACACTCTTTCTCTCTGCACTACACAGAAACACTGCTCTGTCGCGATTCTTTTAGGTAAAAGGTAAAGTGCAGGTTAATTTGTTTTAATTTTACTTTACAGCAATGATTCTGTTAGTGTGTTGCTCAATCGAGTGTCATTAGAGATATTTCTTGTTTATTTTTACCGATAAAAATGTTTTCGTTGTGTGCGCACGTGTGAAAAGAGTGCAGGAAGGGTAACTGCGTAAGACGAGAAGGGGAAGAGGGTAAAGTGCAGGTAAATTTGTTTTATTTTTACTTTATACTTTTTATTAATTATTTTTATTCATTCATCCCTTGGCACACACCATCGCAGGGCACACACACATACAGTACTCACACACCCAATTATAATAATTTTTATATATTTAATTTTTTGGGGCTGTGGAATGAATAATTTGAGTTTCCATAATTTTTTATGGGAAAATTCGATTTGGTTTACGAGTGTTTTGGAATACAAAAGCCCACTTCTGGAACGAATTATGCTCGTAATCCGAGGTTCCACTGTACCTAATTGCTTAAAGTGACTAGCAGTATAAGTAGACTTGTAACCAGACCCTGTGTTTTTGGTGATAATAGACTGTATAGATACTGTAACATGTGTTACTGGTTATGCGTTCTCCTCGCTCTTCCAGTCTCCTCCAAAAAAATTAATAGAGTATGTTATTAATCCCCATGGGAAATTGTATATGTAAAAGTATGTCAAAAATATGGTCATTTCTTATTGTACATCACAAGAGGTAAACTGTATGTACAGTAAAATGGTGGCTGAGTTAATTCACTCATTCATTACATAATAATTCTTACAAATGAATTATATTGAAAGGGCAAATAGGAAAGTGCAAGTGCTAGTAAAGCAGGCCATCATAGAGCTAATAAACCAACTTTGTTACAAAGCACAAATGCCCCAGTGGACATCCTGCCAGGTCATGAAAATGTACAGCAGTAAATCGTGTTTGTCCAAAGAACTCGTGGATTAAAGCAGTTACAGAGCAAGATGCTCTCCTGAAGAAAAGTGAAGATGTGTCACGGGTTGCCATTAAGACCAATAATTGTCCAGCCTGAAATGTGTGTTTAGCACAAGAAGTACCAGCCTCGAGAAATGAATCGTCCAGCTTTTCTAAAAGTGCACGAACAGCTCTTATTGAATTCTGGGATAAAGTGTTACAGGCCAATGAGATAAAGATTAACCTATACCTGACTGATAAAAAGAGGAACGTGTAAAAAAGAAACGGGGAAGGGCTGAAGATCCGAAGCACGGCACCTCATCGAGACACGGTGGCACGGTCACGTTTGGCTGCTTCACCGCCTCACTGACTCACGCTCTGACTCACTCACTGTGTCAGTATTAATGATATGATTGCAGACAGAGGCATGAATTTTAAAAGGTACAGAGAACATCTGAAGTGCTCAGGTCTTAAAATTAGGACAACAAACACTACGTTGTGAATAATTTGAATTGAAATTATTATTTTTATTTATTTCTTTTTTTAATGTTGAGACATGCTAGCATGATTAATGTCCGGTTAAATTGCCACACTGGTAACAATGGGTTGATTTGAGATGCACCCGATTTGAGATGCTAGTCTTTCTGCTGCACGTAGATTAAAGTGAAATAGCTTGTCGCAGCTCTAATTTGTTAGCCTGCTTAAAAAAACAAACAAGTAGCTCGATGACAGCTAAATAATGTAGATGGATGGTTGTTTTTTTAATGTACTAAATTAAATATGTAATGGGGAAACACAGCATTGCGTCGCAGACAAGAGATTTATACCTTTACCTAATTTGATACGCACTCACCGACCACTTCAACAGGAACACTTGTACAGCATACTTGCTAAATTTCGCATTTATCTATTAAGCCATTCAGCAGCGCAGTCCATGGAACTTTGCAGAGCCGGGTCAGGAGCTTCAGATACTGTTTACATCAACGGCATGAGAAGAAAAAACTGAAATAATCTCAGGTACCATGGTATGAATAGTGGGATTCACCAATTCAACTGTCCTGTTTTTGTGTCCAATTTTGCCTCGTATTCCTGCTCCTCACCGGCAGCAGTGGAACCTGATGTGGTCGTGTGTTGTTGTACAGTAGCATATCCACATTCTGACATACCTTTCTGCTCATTGTGTTTGTTAAGAGCTCTTATTGAGTTACTGTATCCTTCCTCTCATGTCAAACCAGTTTCTTCCTCTGATCTCTTTCATCAACAAGACCTTCCACCAGATGAACTGTTGGATTTTTTTGGCATCATTCCTAACTGAATGTAAACTCTGGAGATTTGTATGTATGGAAATCCGAGTACATTTAACAGTGTGAACGGAAACAGACAGCTATCAGATTCAGGGTTTTCACCGTGTCACGGTTTCACATTAAATCATTTTTATTCCACTAAACTTCAACAACCCCCTTTCTCCGGATCTGCACTGAATCACACTCTAGCAGATTTCATTTCTTTGTACAGTGGACTGCTAGGAAAAACCCTTCGGCTCTGTAATCTGTTACTGCTACATTGCCACTGCTGCCAATCCTAACATGTTTCTCATCTTTCTCATATGCTGCAGCTACGATATCAAATGTACTGTACACAAGAACACAGTGTCATAGACCAGTTAATGAGCTTAACATGGAGACTTTTTTTGTTTTCGAGCCGCTCTCACTTTCAGCTTATAACAATAACGTGACAGATACTTACAGTGTAAGAAATTTATGTTGGACTCGTTCTCCGAACTGTCGTCTTGAGAAAGAAGACGTCCAAGCGCATCGGTCTAGGACAGGCTTTTTCACATATTTTCAAATTTTAATCTTTAGCTAGGCAGCTTTGGATGATACCAGGGTCATTCTGGGGTTATACATAGATTATTTTTTATTTTGTCTATACTAGTCCACCGTAACATCATTTTAAAAGAACTGCAGAGCGAGAGCGATTAGTTAGACGAGAAGGGTAACTGTAGTAAATAGTAGGTGTTGGTCCTTGCTTGAGCTATTATTAAACCAAATATCTTCGGTTAAATGAAACAGAATAGGACGATTTTGGCATGCATACTTATTTCAAGTATTATGCGACTTCCATGCATGCATGTGGTGGCACAATGGCTTAGTGTTTAGCATTGTCGCCTCACACCTCCATGGTCAGGGGTTTAAATCTCACCTCCGGTCTGTATGCGTGGAGTTTGCATGTTCGCCCTGCACCCCCAGGTTTCCTTGGTATTTCTAAATTGCCCCTGATTTTTGATTGAGTGGGATGGTGTGTGGGTTGGCACCCTTGTGACCCTACACTGGTCTAGGCAATGGAAGGATGGGTTTATGGATGAGTAGCTGACTTATGCATCATTTACCAAAAGAAATTGAGAGTACAGGTAGGTTAGATAAAGTTATCTCATTTCATAAGGGTGCGCGCTCATGCTTGAAATATTATTGTAGTGAATAATGCACGTTAAATGAAGGTGTATTGTGGCATAAATGCTTTTGTAGGTCTATTCTAGAGCTGTGAATCATATGGTAGTTCGATTGTTAATTCAAAAGGAGGTGAAATGGAAGCGATACTTTTATAAAACATTATCGTATTTGGCAGGTACAGGTGTTTTGCACAAGGTGCAAGTGGGTTGTATTTTCTGCAAATGCGGTGGTATATTTTTAAGGATTTTGTCCATTTGAATAGAAAACTGACCCATCGATGCAAGGACTTGAATCAACCAAGAAAAGACTGATTAAATTGCAAATTCGATTTAATAGCACATCTCTGTTACATACGTATTTAAAATGTTGTCTGGTATGTTATTTCTTTACATGACCATCTGTTTTCAGCTTATCTGTCTGTCTAACAGTGTCAAAGCACCTCTCTGGGGAAAAAAAAAAACCACGGCATTCCCCACTCTTAAGCTTTAATGTCTCAAGGACTTACAGTATAATAAAAAGGCTATGTCGTTTGGACCCTACATAAATGACTGCCTCATTTTAATTAAAAAGCTGTTGACACTTGTGTGACAAATGCTGCACAGCGTTGCATACTGTAGTCTAGTTTCCTTTTGGTTTTTGTTTTATATATACAGAATATATATTTTTGCTTTCCTTTGGAAACACAATGAAAGACACGATCAAGGTCTGTGGTTCAAATTTGTCCTTTCCCTTTTCTACCCCCCCCACCTTGTCTGTACTCATATCCTGTCTTCATTCTTCAATAACTTCACTTTTAATACAGAGACAGCACAGTGCGAGCACATGCCCGGATAAACACAAACATCACAGAGAGACTTTCTTTATTTCTGTTCAGCTTTCGTTCTGCCTGTCTTTTACTTTCTCATACACGGGGTCATGTGTGGACACGGATTCCTGCTTTGTATTGTTACTCGGGAGACAAAGCTTTTCCAGACTCTTATGTGAAACGCTTTCAAGTGTCTATATGTGTTTTCTTCCTTTACAAAAGCGTATGTGTGAGTTTGAAAAAGCTGCACGGTTGCTTTATAGGATTTTATATATTATATAGGATTTATAGGATTTTATTTTATATACAGTATATCAGTATACTGGGGTGAATTCAGAGCTCTCCAGAATTATCGTCAACCCTTCATGAAAAACGAGCCAAATAAACACATGTGAGGAATAAGACACGTACGTTATACAGATTGATTTGGAGGTACTGTAAGGTGGAACCAGAAGGTGTGTGCCGAAGACCTGTCTGTGTTGGTAGTCACATCGCAGCTGTTACGGAGCTCTGACACTCGAGACTCCTCAAAAACATGGCCTAAGAAATCAAGTGGCATTTTGAGCAGAAACGTACTTTAGGCTAGGCCTGTGTCTGGTTAAGTACAACTGAGCTGCCATGGCAACAGCCCCCCTCGGGATGGTTAATATCTCATTGCGTCTGTTTCAAGCTAAAATTTAGTTAATACAAATCATTGCGAGAGACTAATATTTTCACATGGGCATGCTTGAGCTTCAAAAAAAGGAAAAATGATGGCTTATATAATACATTAACACCGTGTTTGAACTTCCTAGCATGCAAAATGAGATTCACGTGCATACTTTTACTAGTGATGGGAATCAGCAGGGGTCACACAATACGATATTATGGAGATACTGTGCCTGGGTGCCGATTCGTTCTGAATTGCTATTTCTGTAACTATAATTATCCTATAAATATCCTGATTCAATATAATTTTCAGATTTTGTTAAAAATTTAAACAAATTTAACTAATAGTTTGCTCGTACTGCACAGGACTATCAACGCGTGAGTAGTTTAGATCACACCACCTACAGGATTGTAGAGGAACAGCAACATATTATGCAGACATATACTGTATGTACTGTAAATCCAAATTAAAAACACATTTCTTTACACATTTCTTTAGCTTTTAGTTTATAGTATTTAGATATGTTTCTTTCATGTATAATAACATTCTCATAAACATACTGTATATTTTTATGTTTTGTTTTTATCCTATGTTGATCTATATTCATAGTGTTGTTGCGCTATAATCTTATGTTTAATGCTTTCTGTTTTAATGTCTGTCCATTTTCTTGATTTTTTTTACATTTGTACGTCTTTATTTTTATTTTAGCAACTTGTGTTGATCCCTGCCCTGCGTTGGATTGGCACCCTGTCCAGGATGTACCCCGCCCCGTGCCTTAAGCGTCCTGGGATAGACACCAGGTCCCTGCGACCCTGAATACAGGATAAAACGATAACCATAGACGTGAGTGTGTTGTTCCCAGGCGGAACGGTGGTGTAGTGGTTAGCACTGTCGCCTTGCATCTCCAGGGTTCTGGTTCGATTCCCGGTCAGGCTCGATTTCCATCTTTGTTTGCATGTGCATGTGCTTGGTGGGTTTCCTCCCACATTCCAAAGACATGTAGGGGAGGTTAATTGACGTTCCCAAATTGACTGTAGTGTGTGCGTGCGCCCTGTGATGGATTGTCACCCTGTCCAGGGTGTACCCTGCCTTGTGCCCTAACCCTCCTGGGATAAACTCCAGGTCCCCGCGACCCTGAATACAGGATAGAAGATGAGTGAGTGAGTGTTGATCCCATAATTTTTCTTTACATGAATTGTCTAAAAAAAAAAAAAAGAATACCTGAATTGATTTCTCTATTCTCCACCGTCTACACTTCAAACGCTATGGTCTATAATAATTAGACCCGGACTCCTGTTGATGCTATTATTATAGCTTATGTGTTTAAAAAGTAAAGAAAAGAAAAGGAAAATCAACATCTGGTACAAATATTTACCATGTAGATTAACCATGAGAGACACAGGAATTTAATTAATCGGTATATTATGTTGTGAATAATAATGAAGTCGATTCCCTGAATTTGTACTGTTTTCTGGCACACAGATTTGAATAATACTATTATTTTGTTGTGTTTATTCTGCCTCCCACTACCGCAACCTGCAGAGTGCTCCACTCCAGCCACACACACACACACACACACACACATGTAAATATGCCCCCCACTTAGCTGACATGAAACAGCATTGGCACAAGAGAAGCCTGTTGGGAATCTTGAATAATTAGACCAGAGACCTAATTCCATCAGATCTGCAAGCAGCACATGTTGTTTGAACGTCTCTGTAGTGCCAGTGTTCGGAAGAAGCAAAACTCTCCATTTTCATCTTTATTTTAACACACTAACCCCGAACTGACCCGATCCCACTCAGTCTGTATTTTTAATGATGTTAGAGTCAAAATTATCGAATAAATTTCCAAATAAGTCAAACTATATTACAAATCTGCTTGTCATGTACAGTAGGATAATTGTGACCAGGACTGTAGCAGGCGTAAATCAACTTGATCAGAGTTAAATTTATATATATAAATATATATATTTTTTTATTATTATAATTTTTTAATGACTGTTCTTTGTTATAAATATTATGCATTAAATTTGTCAAATGAGCAAGAAGGGAAAATGTCTCCTGGTTAGTGTTTCGTTCCAAACCGTCAGCTGGAATACATTGTGAAGACATCAGTTTTGGAACGTAACAGAGTAGAGATAAAAATGTTCTTATAGTTTTAGAAGATTTCTAAACCTAAACCATGCTGGCTTCCGTTGCACATCCTTTGTTTATCCAATCACTTGGGCACGATACCAACTCCGAGGAATGGAAAGGGGTTTCACAGCCTTTAATCTTAATTTTTCATTTTGTTCATCTGCACTGGTCTGATTATTGCACCAAAAGGTGAAAAAATGTGATTAAAATCTAACGAGCAGAAATTCTACCGGCAGAAATGCCTTGATGAGAGAGGACAGAGGAGAATGACCTGAGCTGACAGAAAGGCTACACTAACCACTTTTTACAGGAGTGGTGAGAAGACAAGCAGCTCAGCACACAACACGTCGACCCTCGGCGGGACTTCAGCAGCAGGAAGCCAATTCTGTTTCCACTCCTGTCACCCAGGATCCCTCTGGTCTGATTAGGGAACTGACAACTAGACTGAGAAATATACACTTGTGATGTAATGTAAGCGTGACGAAGTCGAAACAACAGCGTCTCCTCTGAAATCAAACATAATGACCTATACAAAGGTAAATCGTTTCAACAGGTCATAACTCCATCCTTCCTCCAGGTTCATTTCAGACCTGTTTTTGAGCCGCTGCTCATGGTTGCATTTGGAGGAAAGTGTTAAGTTTATACACGGGCTAACAGACCCCTGATCGATTTTCTGTCCTCACTGTGATCAACAGGGGAGAGAGGAAGGACACCCTACCCACCCGGAGACTCTGGGCGAATTATGCGCTAGATTCCCGACTCACAGATGGTTGCGGCATCACCGAGTTTCACACTCCCCGGGCACTCAGACGATCACTTACACTATTGCGGCACTTCAAATTTAATGACATGTACTGTAGGCAGATAGAACAGTGTGTCCATTTCTTTTGTAGAGAAAAATACATGGACGCTCATTGGCAGCTCTATTGAGAACACCTGTAACCTTGATCGTCCATGCAATTATCCAATCAGGCAATCATGTGGCGGCAGTACAGTGCATAAAATCATGCAGACAGGGGTCAAGAGCTTCAGTTAATGTTCAAACATCAGAACGGAGTGACTTTGACAGGATTGTTGGTGCCAGATGGGCTGGTTTCAGTAATTCATATGGACTTGTTTGAGTATTTCTTTTGGGCTTGTGCGAGCATTTCACATGGATTTGTTTGAGGATTTCACATGGGATTGTTTGAGCATTTTTACATGGGATTGTTTGAGCATTTTACATGGGGTGGTGAATATGTCTCATGGGCTTGTGTGAGCATTTCATATGGACTGGTTCAAGTCTTCCACATGGACAGGTTTTAGTATTTCACATGGGTTGTTCTTCTTCCATTGAGGGTCGCCACTTGGAGAGGACAAACTGATCCACACAAAAATTTGGCACAGGTTTTTACACCGGATGCCTTTCCTGACACAGCCCTCCCATTTTATCCGGGCCTAGGACCGGCAGTGCATCCAGTGGCTGTGGTTGGGGCTTCTGCATTTCACATGGGTGGGTTTGAGAAAAATACTTTTAAGTATTTCAGAGACATAAACAAAAACACAAAACAGCTCTGAGCAGCTGTTCTGCAGACAGAAACTCCATGTCAGAGGAGAATCGCCTAGACTGACTGGTTTGCAACAATCTCGAGGCTACAATACCTCAAATAGCCACATTTTACAGCCGTGATGATCAGGAGAGCATTTCAGAATGCATACATTTAAAAAAAAATCTTGATATGGATGAGATGCAACAGCAAAACACAGACTTCTGTTAGCTGAGAACAGGAATTTCCTGTAATAAAAAAAAAAAGGTGAAAAAAAATCCCCTTACCGATCATTACTTAGCAAACTTGAGTCTATTATATGCATTTGCCGGTGCCTCTTCAAATCTTACACCACGTCTAAACTCGTACTGACTTCAACAAATAAAACTATTCTCTGTTTAACCGTAGAATGCATAATTGATCAGTGCAGCCCAAAGCTCAGTAATGAAACCGGAGTCCTGCAGGCTCTTGATGAAAGAACTGGATCATGTAACCAGCGGGATCTCAAAATTTTTTAACTCTCTAAAATGCACAGATTGGTTTGTCTCGTGTTCAAACAGAGCATCGCATCCGTGGTGAATAGAATGCTGATATTGCACATGGCGCGGTGTATTGTTACACCTCTAATAAACAGAGCTTTATAAAAATTTCATGAGGCTCCAGACTGGAGTTATTAGGTCCTAGGTTACTCGTTTTATTATCTGTATCATTGTCTGTATCAAAAAATGTCCACCGCTACTCGTATTTAGTCTGAAATAAATACGGTATTGCTTATTGACACTCGTGACCAGAGCGTTAAATATCTTTAATTCTGAACGCTGAATGTCTGCGCTTTGCAATGCAGCTCTTTATTCCACCTCCACACTTTTACTCTTGATCCAAATAACAGAACATTTTCATTACAGTACATATTCAATAGATATATAAAAATACAGTTTTGGTAGCTTTTAGATTTGTTATTCCATTTCCCCCCCTTTTTTTCCTTTTGAGAAATTGCCTAGTGAATAAACTCTTGTTTCAGGAGGGAAGAGTTTGTACTAATGGTTTTTATTTTGTTGGCTGCCAATAAACATCCATATCAGTGCTGTTTGTGCAAGGCACGCCAAAAAGCATCAGTTCCATTTAATTCTCACACTAAAATAGTTTCATAGGCTATTAATTTAAGTAGAAGTAATATCAATAAAAAGAAATACTTGATTTCTTTGGAATCGTGGCAAATTAAAGGTGTTCAGTAGCTTTGACATAGTACAACTAACTCAAGTCAGCTACACTAATGATAGATAAACGGATTTAATCTGTAAATATCTCACGAAGCAGGCAGCACATTAAATTACACACACATGCACACGCTTCTCACATTACCACCATCTTCTCTTGTGCTTAACGCTGATATAATGCCATCCACGAAGTAGATACCGATCGACAGCGTTCTGTAATGTAATCCAAGTCGGTTATGCAGAAAAACTAGACTCTGCTCAGGGAACTGAAGGTTTTAACATAAGGCCATGACTTTATTTTTTCCTATTTATTTATTTATTTTTTACTTGTTTGTGTGGTATGAGACAGAGCCTGAATGCATGATACTAGCCATGATGCAAATATGTGCAAGCTATGTAGCCTGCCATCTCAAATACTTGCTCCAAAAAGCATTGAAATTGAAAAAGAAACTGTCAGAGAAATCCTTCATCTTTCTACTTTTTCCCCCCGTGCTTGTGTTGCTTGACTTTACTTTTCACGGCAGCACAAAAGCAGCACCTGTCACTGTTCTATCAGCAGCAGACACTGTGATTAGCTAAATTCAAATCTCACGAAGGTGCGGGTAAGCCTGTCACAACTCGGCTGACGATTAATTGCCTCGCGAACAATGAAGATTAATCATGTAATTGTCTCTTAAGTGCATTTTATGCCATTCCTAATTGTGATCGTATGAGTTAAAGTGCACACATCATACAAAGAGCAGGGTACTGTTGACATAAAAATGTAAGATCGGTTTCTTTCCATCTTTTGAGGCGGAAAGAGAAGACATGGCACGCTTAACCATGAGCGGCAAGAATTATTATCCCCAAAATACGAGATTGCGGAATCAAAAATTCAGGAGGTGGATCTGTTTCAACTTTAAACTCTTACACCGTAGCCCTGACAAACTGAGCTGGAGGCGAAGACACACAACAAAAGTCCAACTCTACCCTCTGGACCAAGTGTTGTACTTGAACTGTGTGTTGTACTTTGTTTGAAATTAATAAACTATAATGTTATTTTTTTTGTTGTTGCCTCCAGAATGTTGTGTGTTATAAATGACAATACAATACAAAGACTTATTTAAAATTTTTTTCACATAAAACATTCCTCTAAGGTGTCGTTTTGGGCAAGTAAACACAGTTCAGCGTCTTTTAATAATGCAATATGCAGTTATATTCGACACCTCTATAATGAGGGCACTGGAATGGAGATTGTTTCACAAATTAATAATACAGACAATGTAAAGTTTCTCTCTGCTTTGAATATTGCTTATGGATTTAATGAAATTAAATCAGAAATGAAATTAAATGAAACCTATGATTGTTATTGCACATCTAAGTGTTTATCTCCGTAAAGTGCATTTAATTGTCTGATAATGAGGATGGTATTACTTATTACACCAAATGAATGTTTATTTCCCATGATGCGATATGCCATATAACGTGCATTTTTCTTCTTCTTTTTTCCCCTTCTTTATTTTAGAAATGGCAATGACATTAGGGAAGCAGAGAATGTATGTTTTCTTCTTTTTTATGAGGGTGAACCAAATAAAAAAATGTATAGATTTTTTTTCTTGGTTTTTCTGCTGGTACTGGAACACCATGAATAAACAAAGTGAAAATAAAAAAAGGTCACAAACTATAGGGTGAATGTACTTTTATTAAACACATACCTATTAATCAGATGACCATCTTTAAGCTCAGGTGGATAAAGTACACAGATCCTGTACTTGGGTAAAAGTGGAAAGTCCCACGGGTAAATATACTGTACTGTAACTCAAGTAAAAGTAGAAGTGCTCCATTAACGTAGCTACCTGAGTAAAAGTCCAAACATAATCACATTGAGATTTCACTTAAGGTTCAAAAGTGCAAGGCTTTTATTAGCTTACAGTAGCCTTTTTTCACAGTAAAATAAAACGCTCTCTCTCTGTCTGTCTTTATCTCTCTGTGTTACCTGATTGTGAACTCTGCTTCTGATATCTAACACCTGTTACAGTATGAGGCGTGTCTCATACCACTGTCAAGTCACATACCACTGAGATTCGGTAGTGCAACGCCATGCAGAAATGGAAAGTAAAAAAAAAAAAAAAGTAAAAGTGCAGATTTGCTGCACGATGTAGTGGAGGAAATGTAAAAAGGAATATCCTTTAAAATACCTAAAGAAAAATGTGTAATGTGTGTAATATGTACTTAAGTACATATCAAAGAGTAAATGTACTTTGTTGCCTTCTACCATATGATTATCTATCTGACCATTTTGATTCATACACATTCACATTCCTTACAAATTTAAATAATTCTTTTGATTGTGTAAAGCTGCTTTGCGACAATCACAATTGTTAAAAGTGCTATACAAATAGAATTGAATTGAATTGATTATACTCGATGTCTTAACTAATTGTTTTTTTTTTTTTTTTTTTTTTTACTGTATACCTCCTGTAAATTCTAAGTCAATCAGACAACTATACACTCAAAGTTGTCTGCAAATTTTCACCAGGAAAGAAACCCCTTAAAAGCATTTTTTTTTAAACGTTTAAACCATATTTTGGGTAATACGTATCGCTACTTATTACCAAATTAAGAGATTAATGTTTAGAATTTAAGTTTAGTATAACTTGGAACTTTGATGTGAGAATAAGTTACAGAAAAGTTTTCTAGCTACGTTTACACTGCAGGTCTCGATGCTTAATTCCGATTTGTTGCCTATATCTGATTTTTTTGACCGTCTGTTTACACGTTCTTTTAACTATGACTCATATCCGATTCACGTGTTTACACTCGCCATACCATCTGAAACATCGCGCATACTTAAAGGGAGGTTCTTGCGCTACACACTGGCCGAGATAGATGAAGGTGAAATATGCTTAACACTATCTCTGCTATATACAGTATGCAAAGTTCGCGCACCATGGTTTTAAAACGGAGGAGGAGGGGAAAAAAACGGCATAATTGCAGCCTGCACATATGCTTTATTCATCAAATACTGATTTCTTAATGTTATTTAGCCCAAATAAGCATTAACACAATGCGTGTGTGTGTGTGGGAGGGGGGGGCGTTGTTCTTTTCCTCTTCCATGTCACCTGCAATGTTGTAATTCCACACGCGCTTCCACCGGAGAATAACATTACGTCATTAAACCGCGAAGAAGTCGCAGTTTTAATGACATACAGAACACAATGCCTCAGGAAATCCGATCTGTCTGTTTACACGGCAGTCACATTAGCACATATCTGATTTATATCCGATTTATTTCCACATATGAAGGAGGCCTGAAACCGATCTCGAAATATCGGAATGCATTCGTTTTTTTCCTGTTTACACGGACATAGAACATATCCGATATGTGTCACATATGAGCAAAAAATCGGAATTGGGTCACATTTACCTGGCAGTGTAAACGTAGCCTAAGATTGTATGCTGTACTATGTGTTAGATATATCACAGGTGTTACTGGATTGTGTTTTAAAATCCATAACATTATAATTTTACAGAACATTGATGTTCAATTTTAGACTGCTGTCAAGTTATTGTTATTATAAAGTAAGTTTAGAGCGTCAGTGTGACGTCAACAAGAAAAAGTGTCATTTGATAGAAATGTGTCAATATTATATTTTTATATATTAAGCTTATATATTGAACTTAATACATGACCTAAATTATTTATTTAGCAAAACATAAATAATCATTTAAATTTAATCTAATATACTGTATATTAATCCAAAACAAATTAATGCTGCTCCAATTAATTTAAGCTCCTTGTGCTCCCCTTAAGCCCATTTACACTGAAAGTATATATAAATATTTCATAAACAGACTTTAAGGATTCATTGATGGCCGTCACTTTAAGTTGGTATTTTAATTATTAATACATTATTTTGTATTATTAATTATTTAAGAACTACCAAGAGATTGTGGATCTTTATAAAAGCGACTGAAAGAATATAATTAAGTTTAAATGTATTAATTAAGAGAATACATAAATAGGCTACTTTCTGTGGTTCTTGAGCAACCCAGATGAATGAAATGTTTTATTGGTTTGATATGGTTTCTTATCTGATTTTAAATATGGGGTGGAATCTGTTACAGCAAGAAGTAAGTTAGTTTATTATTTTTATTTTATATTTAATGAATACCACATACTGCAATTGAATGACACTTAGCTATGAATAAATAATTGTTAAATTTTAACTGCTTGTTGCTTGAAATTCAGTGGTTTGGTTTTTGTTTTAGACTCTTTATTATCCATCAAAATAAAACACATTTTAATTATGTCTTTAAGTAACAGATGAATTTTTAAAAATGTCATGAGCTTATTGGCAACGTAAAGAAATTTACCCATTACGCACAACCAGACGTTTTGCATTTAATGATATTGTGTGTATATATATATATCTTCATTTAAATGTTTTAGTTATTCAATATATACTCAGCAAAAAAAGAAATGTCCTCTGACTTTCAACTGTTTTTACTTTCAGTGAACTTAATGTGTAAATATTTGTATGAACATTAAAAGAGTCAACACCATAAGACATAAAGTAAAAATGTTTCACAATGTGTCCCTGAATGAAGGGAGGCTCAAAATCAGTCAGTACCAGTCAGTATCTGGTGGCCACCAGCTGCTTGAAGTACTGCAGTGCATCTCCTCCTCATGGACTGGACCAGATTTGTCAGTTCTTGCTGTGAGATGGAGGGATTGTGTGTCCCTGGTGTGACTCGGGCAGTTGTTGTGGCCATCCTGTACCTGTCACGCAGGTGTGATATTCGGATGTACCCATCCTGTGCAGGTGTTGTTACATGTGGTCTTCCACTGCGAGGATGATCAGCTGTCCTTCCTGCCTCCCTGTAGCGCTGTCTTAGGCGTCTCACAGTGCGGACATGGCGATTTATTGCCCTAGCCACATCAGCAGTCCTCATGCCTCCCTGCAGCATGCCTAATGCACGTTCACGCAGATGAGCAGCGACCCTGGGCATCTTTCTTTGGGTGTTTTTCACAGTCGGTAGACAAGTCTCTTTAGTGTCCTGCGTTTTTATACATGTGACCTTAAGTGCCTACTTTCTGTAAGCTGTTAAGGTCTTAACGACCATTCCACAGGTGCATGTTAATTAATTGATTATGGTTAATTGAACATGCATGGAAAACATTGTTTAAACCCTTTACAATGAAGATCTGTAAAGTTATTTGGATATTTACAACATTATTGTTGAAATACACAGTCCTGAAAAAGGGACGTTTCTTTTTTTGCTGAGTGTATATAAAGTTAAACATTATGGTATGAGTCAAAATATTGTTGCTTGAGTGAATAATTAATTTTAACATACCTATTCCTTTTAAAATCAGCATGTTGTGTGTCTAAAAACTGTCTCAATGTAATTTTGGTGATCTTAATAGGTGTACCCTACTATTTAGTTTGCCTGCCTTAAGCTTTGATGATGACTTTGCAGCAGTTTGAATACTGAAATATGACTCTGTACACTCCGTATGTTCAGGTCATCAGCTGACTTTATTTTATTGCCACATAGCGTTGCTGAGTCTAGACCTGACCATCTGAAACAAACCCAGATCATTAGACTGCCTCCAGAGGCTTGTAATGTTGAGACTATACATCGCTCTTGGAATAGGTCGAGTCTGAACTAATCAGACGACATAATCTTTTTCCATTTCTCCAAAGTCCAATCTTTATGCCCCTAGCAAACCCAAGCTTTTTTTTTCTCTTTTTTTCTGATTAGTCTAACTACGTAACAGGTGTTTTTCTCATGGCCACACAGCTGTTTAGTCTACTTTTTTTCTCTCACTCATATTATTTCAATAAGGCTTTTACCTGGGTGTTAAAGGAACTGATTAATATGATCTTTTTTTTATAAATGTAATTTGAACAGAGGATAGTCTTTGATACCTAAATGCCAGTTTGAGTACATGCACTGCAGTGCCACCAAAGCAGTGAAGTTATACACATACTGTACCTTTTCATATACAGTAATAGTGATTTAAATGCAGCATTACATAAATGCAATTCCACATCCCTCGGTTTCATTGGGTCATGCCAAGTTCAACGGAAACCATGCTATTAAATTTTGTCATGTTGGATTTTCTATTCCTTTTTGGACTTTACCAGCATTTTTTTTTAGGCCAACAGATTTTGTCCAATCATCACAGCCTTTGAGTGTATTATCGTGATACCAAGTCATAGAAAACAAGCATTTTTAAAATATGCCATTTTGAAATCAACCCTCCCAGTACAAAGCTCCTTATCCTAAATAAAGGCCCATTATTCTAATCTAAATATTGAGTATTGACTCGCCCTCACGACCGTGCGGTTCTACTACAGCATGGTTTAAGCAGGATTTGAACTAGAATTAGATAACAACACAATTTCGTTAATCCAACACAATGCTGACCAACATGGTTTAAGGTGAATATAATTTACGATTTTTCTGAAGATTTATCAAACTCTGCTCATAAGCAACAGACACCAGAGACCCTACAGCAGGACAGGAGTCTTCCTCTGAGATTAGCTTGTTTTAATGCATAAAGCAATTCTTCTCATGCTTTTCTAAGTGGCATCTGCTTTGCCACCAAAGACTGTCAAACAATCTGTTTAGCTGAAGTGTTTCTGTTCTGTGACTTTTCCACATTTTCAAGGATACATCCTGAACACCCATTGTTTAAAATCCCTAATGCATTGCCTCAGGGTTACAGCATGCAGTACATGGTTAAATATAGAAAACAGGTTTCAGAAATGCAGCATAAATAGATTACTGGAGAATATAATATGGATTGTAGCCAACAACAACAACAATAATAATAATAATAATAATAATAATAATGTTAGATGTTCATGTACACTATATGCTTTGACAGAAGTTGTAGTTCCACTAAATACTGTATGACTGTTACAAAACAAAACTTATTAAAAAACATTTTTATAGATCGGTGATGATTGTGAACACTGAATCGCGTTATCGAGAATAAACCACTGTGTATGTTTATGTGAAAATATCTAAAGGCTAATGGCGATCAGCTCAAAAAAAATTATAATTAGCTGAGTGTATAATAATAATAATAACAGGTCTAAATGCGATGTTTCCACAACATAGCATTCGTCCCCCAGTGAGAGGGCGAGGGAGATGTATAAGAGAGCTTTAGCTTTATTATGGATGTGGATATTACAGATTTCATAATTTCCTCACTGTTACACTCACACAAGTTCCATCTATATTTCAAGACGGTCTATGCGATGCACACAAGGTGGTTAAAATCTCTTCTGTTGTAATGATTCCTTGCTGTCCCAGTCTTGCCTTTGCATCATTTTTGTGGTTTGTATTCAAGGAGGTAATGTGATCTAATGAACTGCCTTCTCTTGGTTATTATCGGTCCATGTATAGCGTCAGTCAGGGTTAATGTCTGGTTCACATACAGTAACAACTTGGGATGCTACTGTACGTCTGAACATTTTCAGTACCACTGACAAAATGTGTTTAGCATCATAATGCACAGAATCTCTCTGTGTTAAGACAGCTCATGGAGACATTTTAATCCTTTTAATCCTCCTACTCCTAGTCATAACCTTTTAAAAGGAATTTACCCGAAATCCTTTCTGATCAGTTGGAGACAAACAAAGAACCCATATGCATCCATAGTCAGCTCTTCTCTAGCCAGCTTCCTTAAGGTAAGATCTTAGTGATTAAAAAAAAAAGCACTTTCGTAGATTTTAAATAAATAAAAGAGAAATAATTATATCTGCCGTCCTATTTGATTTTGTGAATGTTGGGAGAAACCTTAAAGCTTCTTTTAATAAACCTTCACCGAAGGGCTTCCTTTAAGAGGCTTCCAGTTTTAACCGATGAAAGAATGCTTGATTAAGCTTTTCTTCTAACAGTTTAGCTAGCCACATTCGCATTCACATCCTGATTCTGCAGGTTTAAATGCTGGATAGGTTGCTAACCTATGCATGTTCATTATCTGACTAATTATCTGCTCGCATAGTATTGAACAGCACCGAGACCAGGATAATGGCTATTAACTCACTCACACCAGGTCTTAATTTAATTTCAATATGCTAACACACTAACAAGGTTTCGATTGTTTTTTTGTTGTTGTTTTTTTTGGTCGCAGTGTACAGTTGCTTAGATTTTCTCTTTCTTTGTGTCTTGAAAGGACCAATTAGAAAGGTTAGAAATGGCTGTTTTACACTGCAATCAGGCAACCACAAGATACATGTGTGAGCAAAACAACAACAGAGTTGGAGGAAAGGTTAATTAATATGAGGTTTTTTTTTTCCCAATTTGAGAATGTCCCACAAGGATTAGGATGGACTGGAAATTAAATCTAAGCAAAGAAATTGCCTCAGCTATTCTGTAACAATCTAATTTTGTCCTATAAAGTCATTAGCTTTTACTTGAAACTGCTGCTGGGTTTTATATCATGGCTCTAAAACTCTAAAACAGCAGAATCCAGGATATCATTAAAAGTGAACAAGAGCCCCGGATCAGAAGCAATAAATATCATTTGTAAGGAGCACAAGTTGTTTCTTTCACCCATTCACATTCAACACTGTTTGGTGAGACGTTTTCTGTTCTTTCCCATACATGACACATTTTTGTGATGTCTTCATTCATTTCGTTTTTTTAGGTTTTTGTTTTTTAGTATTACAGTATTTATTGGTTTCAAGTTAGAAATATGGTTGCAAGCAACGATGATCGGGTCCAAGCACCTGTGCAATTATACATTTATGTAATGACTTCCAAAAAGCCACAAAATCACACGATGAACTGAACTTTTTGAGATATAAACTATCCCTTGGCAATTTTGCACCCTCTGTATCTTGAGATTACATTGGCCCAGTTTGGTGGCCATCGTATATATCCCATAGGAGTAGCATGTCAAATTCTATTGGTAGGTTTAGCAGAAAACTCAGTGTTGACTAAGTTGTTTAGCTGAATGAGATCTGAATGTTTAGTGGAATTTGAAAGTACAGGTGCACGTTTGTATGAGCTATGCAGCAAAATCTTGTGTGAGGCATCATGATGGCAGCAGTTTCCATCCTGTGTGCTTATCCTCATGACTTTTTGAGCATGTCAAGACCCACAACAAAGCCCTGGATGCTTGAAAAAAAAATCCTGAGAAGAACAATCTATCTAGGGCTTGGGCCCTAGATAGATAGATAGATAGATAGATAGATAGATAGATAGATAGATCGAGAAGAAATTCCAGATACATATCCAAATAGCAGGACCAACATTAAAATTTTTCAACCTTTTTCTACAGTATTTCTATCTTTTTGAAATGGAAGTTGCTTTCTTATAAGAACAACTCACTTTTAGAAACATCATAAAGTAAGATATTTGGATAGATTCCTATGTCCAGAATATTATTTAAAAAAAAAAAAAAGCAACCGTCCAAGCATTTTTTTTTTACCAGACAAAACAAAACATTGCGTTTTTGTGTCACCTATAGGTTTCAGTCAGTACAGTTTATTGATTACAATAATGAGATATTATATTAAATGCAAACTGAAAAAGGATGTCTGAGCAAAATTTGAAGCAAAATTAATAGGGCCGGGGTAGCTCAGTGGTTAAAGCATTGGACTACGGTTCGGAAGATCCCAGGTTCAAACGCCACAACCACCAAGTTGCCACTGTTGAGCCCTTGAGCAAGGCCCTTAACCCTAAACTGCTCAGATGTGTAATGCGAAAAAAATTGTAAGTCGCTCTGGATAAGAGCGTCTGCTAAATTCCTAAATGTAAATAGTTTTACTGAGCATTTAGGAGAAGCTCAGACTCAGAGACCCGGGACACAGACATGCAGACAATGCGGCACCTTCTGCATTCATGGTCACGATTGCTCTCAAGCCTTAACATATTTATTTTAGTTTTTGTCTTTCGCGTTCTGTGACACACAGGACAGTTCATCACTTCAGCCTCAGTATCTTACTGCAGCCAGCCTGAAACACCATCATCTAAACTTTCTGTGTTTGCACATCCTCCTTATGCTGCGTCCTCCGTTTCTTCGGGAGCACTACTGACTCCTTGTTAATATCGCCTCATACTATCAAGCTGCTTAGTTAGCCTTAGCTAACCTGATGGACAATACAGTTTGTGCTGTGTACAGTGTGTGTATACTACTTTTGCTATAATTTTTAAGGCAGTTTGATAGAAAAAGTGTGTGTGTGTATTTGTGTGTCTGCAGTCTGTAACATTCTCATAATGACAGATACATTTACTGCAACCACCCACATATAACAGGCTTGTATATCATATAAAGGTTACTCACCAAGGTTATTATGCAAGCCATTTTATGTTGTGTTTCGTGATATGTAATCTTGTAATGGGGGGGAAAAACCCAGCTCAGTGTCGTCATTGTGTATCACAAACACAGATACAGCCGGATACAATGCGTTTTTATGTGTCTTTTGTATCCAAACACAGGAAGCAGAAAATGCATGAAAAAGCAATCAGCGTATGAGTTTTAAATGTTTACTGATGGTGCATTTCAATGTCGAGTTTGAGGATTGGAGCGCAATACACAGGAATTAGCATAGTGTGGGCTAGGTGTGTGTGTGTGTGTGTGTGTGTGTGTGCAGTGCAGTTGAGAAAAGCATGGTCACGGGTACAATCCTACGTAACTCAAGCGGCACGGCTCTGTGCGCACACTCCTTCACCTTCTGATTCTTCTTTTGCTGGATTTCTCACTCCTCAGCTGACTGACAGGCTGTTTCATGTTACACAAGACCACATACAAGGCGCTGCACTGTGTCACCCTGGGATATCTTCAGATTCAGACTCTTACTTTGCTTGCTTGGAGAGAGAAGCTGCAGTGGTGCTACATAGGGGTTTTCCTCAAGAACTGCACCATGTTAGAAAGGTGCTAACGCTTAGCGGAAAATGGTAGCAAACCAAGAAATAAGAAATGATTTGTTGATGTGGAGATTCATGTTTTGCTATAGTGGAACCTCGGACTGCGAGTAACCCGGTTCCGCAAGACGAGCAAAAATTTCTAATAAGTTTTGGCTTAATAAACAAGCGAGTCTTGATATATGGTACCAAGTATCATCAAGTCTCATGTGGCATGGTACACAACGAATGTCACAACTGAGCCAGTGGCGCTGCGGATTTGTGGGTAATCGTCTCCCATGCTCGGTCTCAGCCACGATTCTTTTCCAAGGTAAAGTGCAGGTTAATTTGTTTTATTTCTACTTTATATTTTGTACTAATTAATCTTTATATGAATATTTTTGAGTTGGGGAACAAATCCATTTGTTCTTATGCGGGAAATTTGCTTTGATATACGAGTGTTTTGATATACTGTACAAGCATGCTTCCAGAACAAATTATGTCCGCAATACAAGGTTCTACTGTATATTAATTATTTTTACTTTATATATATTTGCATTTGAGGTGGTAAACCATTACTGTTCTTTTGTAATCCTGAAGGTGGCGCCCTTTAAACTGTTCATGCAGAATTCTGCGTGGTACAGGTATGTGCAAATTATTTTGTTGTTTAGAATAGCAAACAAAAATCCAAACAAAAATATATATCTTTCATTGGGATTCTTCTAAATTCCAGATACTTATACAAGAGAATTGCAATACAAATAAAATCTGCACCTATGCATCATGACAATATCGTATCGGTTGGTCCAGCCTTAGTACTAAAGGGTTACTTCGAGCTGGTGCAGATACCTTCAGCTATTAAATATATTATCGGTCCTGATGTTTTTTTTGTTTTTTTTTGCGTGTGAAGACATTTTAAACTTGATATCCACAAAAGGTAAACTATGTAGTCAGGAATCAATAAGAAAAAAAAATAGCATTCTACACATTTTCTCAGATGCTATTTTTGGACACCCTGTAGCTTATTGTAGGCCCCGCTGTGAGATTTACTGCAGCCCAAGTCGCCTCAGGAAGGGAGATTCTGCGAGCAAACAAATGCCACCGAAGGGCAGCTGGTAAAACTGTAGAAGCCCGTTTCCCTTATTTAAAGACAAAATGAAACTATTACTTTGATTGTTCTTTTAAATCATGCCTCAGTGTCTCAGCATTTGAGTTATGAATAGCATTTAAGGAACATAAGCAGAACCTCCGAGACCCTCCGCTCTACACTCTTAGTCTAGATCGTCAAACTAAATAACTAAGAGCAACTACTGTATAACCCAGTCCTTGGAGGGACACGCACACACACACACACACATACATGATTAGATGATTTGGTAACACAAATCAGCCTAATTTGCATGTCATCGGAGTGTGGGAGGAAACCATAGAACCCAAAGGAAACCCAGAAAGCACAGGGAAAAGATGCAAACTCCACACACACAGACCAGAGGCGGGATTTGAACCCTCGACCCTTTATAATCAACAATTATCTGCATTCTGGCTGTGGAATTTTTAGAAAAGGCAAATTTGTTTTTCGATATAATGTCCTTGCTTTTCAATAAACCATCCATTTATCCATCCTCAGGGGACCAAACAGATGAACGTCCAATGGGGAAAGATCAGGACTATGAACAAAGTTTTTGCAGAGTGTCGACATTGTGGGCAGAGTTGTGTGGACGTGCATCTTCATGCAGGATTACACCGCCCGAAGTTTAGGCTTCAGCTCTTCAATAAGCGTCTCACTGTAACGAGCACTATTGATCGCTATTAACGTTTTTCTTGATAATATTTGAATACTTTGCCAGAAAACTGTAAGCATAAATTTTCCAGCTGATGGTTGGCTTTTTAATTTTTTCTTGGCCAGCGATTGAGGATGTTTCCGTTCCATACTTTGCTGTTTACTCTCAGACTCCTAGTGATGAATTCATGTCTTGTCAAAAACAATGAGTCTCTTTAAGCTTAGAGTATCGGTCCAAATTTTGTTTGCAGATATCCAAATGCTTCTGTTTATGCTCTTGTGCAAGTTGCCTTGGCACCAGGTACACCCTCAGACCACAAAAAGAAATGCTCTTCTTACGTGCAAATCACAACGTGAGCATTTTTGCTCACACTGCAGTTACAAATGAAACTGATGTAACTCGTTCACACCTGCAGTAACTGGGGAAAAAAGTAGCCTTGAATGGAATGTGCTGATAAGACTCACTCACTCACTCTCACTCATCATCTATACCACTTTATCCTAAATTCAGAGTTGCGTGGGGCCTGGAGCCTATCCCAGGGTACTTAGGCAGGGTACACCCTGAACAGGGTGCCAATCTATCGCAGGGAACACACACATACACTAACATATTCTTTCACACACTATGGGCAATTTGAGAACGCTAGTTAGTCTAATCTGCAAGTCTTTGAACAGTTGGGGGAAACCGGAGGAAACCTATCAAGCACAGGGAGAACATGCGAACTCCATGAACAATAAGAGAAGGGAATCCAATCTGGCTGGGAATTGAACCTGGACCCTGTAGGCACAAGGTACACTGCCTCAATGATAAGATTGTGTAATATTATTATTCAAACCTGAAACTGTGATCAGATTTCACACACAAATTAGCACTTAAAGGGGACCTATTATGAAAAATCCACTTATTGGTCATTTTGAGACATTCTGATGGGTCTCCAGTGTGGGAAAAAAAACTGTGAGAAAAAACTATTAAAAATAGATTTTTTTAATTGGTCTGGGCTTAAACAAACCAGCTTGATTTATTCCCCCCTTTTGTGACCTCATATAAGAAAACACACTCCCCTGGCTTGTTGCTCAGTAATGATGGGAAGTTTGAATCATTTTAGTGACTCGGTTCTTTAAATCTCGTTCATCAAAATAAACAAATCTTTTTTTGAGTCATTTAGTTCATTTCGTTCTTTTGATAAGAAATAAAATAAAATGTTGTGTTTTCAATAAACAGATCCCCAATACGTCTACATACACACATTCTAGCAATAGTTCCAGTAATGAAAATATTACAGTGCAACTAAGGACATATTATAATAAACAGAATGAGTAACTCACCTCTTATATCTTCTAGTCTGAGTCGTTTGTTCTTTTGAATCTATTGCACCGCCTAGCGTTTATGGGAGTCACACGACAAATGAACGAACGACTCGGGACTTGAAGATTCGCTGAGAACCGTTCAATTCTGTTTCCTGCACTGCATAGCGTCTATGGGAGTCACATGACAAAAGAACAAAGAATTGATCATTTCTGTTGCCTGTACATAACCTACGGGGGTTTTGCTATGATTTGCGCATGCGCACCCAGTAGAAATTGAACGAATCACACTCCGAGACTACTCGTTCTTCTGAGTCACGTTAAAGATTCTTTCAAAAGTAACGAATCGTTCATGAACGACCCATCACTACTGCTCAGCTTTGCTAGAGTGTGTCTCAGCAGGAGCTCATTTACATACACACTGGGATTCTGGTTTCTGAGCTTCAGGTTACTGTGGTAGATTCAATATAAGTCTGAGATACAGCACATTATTTTTGCACCGATGCACTTACATTCCTGTACCCATTTGTAACCCCTTTCATG
This sequence comes from Channallabes apus, assembly GCA_030522415.1. Lineage (NCBI taxonomy): Eukaryota > Metazoa > Chordata > Actinopteri > Siluriformes > Clariidae > Channallabes > Channallabes apus. Next base: position 13,007,142 of record CM060125.1, read on the forward strand.
ACTGGCATTTTGTTTAGACACCAAACATTTATTATAATTCCACAATCACAAGAGAAGCTGGGGTCTTCCCTCGTGCAACGGTACAGTAATTACGCAAAGCGCTCCTGTGTTCGGGTGCACGCTCGTTCTTTGCTATATCTACAGTATTAGTGAAAACGATCACAAAAAGCCTGTAATTAGTCATCCTGTTAATAAACCTACCACGTAAAGTGCTGCTTTCACAAGTGAAACAATATGATTCCATGTGTGAGGGTAAAAGAAGTGTGTGAAGGTCTCTCTCTGTGTCATTTCTGGGAGAAAAAGATGAAAGTGAACACACATTTAAGAGCACCTGTCCTGATCTTTCTTTCCTGAATGATATTTTGTTGCTTTTGTGTCAGGTCAGGTTAACAAACACATTTGTACCGAGAGCGTTTTTTTTCTTTCTCTTTTTCTCCTGTGGTTAGTTGTCATGAAGCGTGTGCAAAGATATAGGCTTAAACCATTCGATAACAATAGATGAATAGATTGCTGTGAGGCAAGCGCTGTTTGGTTTCGAAGGGATGACCGATGCAGAGATGTTTCTCAAGGTTGCGCGGATAGACAGAGGAGCAGAAAGAGCCTCTGTCTGGAAGAACTCCTACACAGAGTGAGTGAATGGCGTGCTCTCAGTGACCAAAAAAAAAATCAACAACAACAACAAAAAAAAACCTGAAATATTTTCAGTTCACTGGAAAACAGGTATCTTCTGACAGGTTATGTTAGTCTGGGGATGTGTGTGTGTATGTTTGTGTGCATGTGCGTGCATGTGTTCGAGCACTTTGCATATACACCGGAAAAGTAATGAGGGCCCTTGTATCCATGGTGACAGCAGGTTACACACATTGTTGTTTGGCTGAAAAGGAGAAAGAAAAGGTGGCTCAGTGACAGCTCGTGACTCGGCGAGACCCTTAACAAGCGGTCATGTTTCTCTTTGTTATGTCGTATGAGAAAAAGAAAAGGACTTTTAGCTCCATTAACTGCTACTGCATTCGCCTGATCTCCGTTTGGCCCTGGGAACGTGAGCGGAGTTTCAGGAGGTTTATCAGAGGCCATGGCTTTGACCATCATCTAATGGCTATTACACACTACTTCATCATGCAGGAGATATAAACGGGGTACACTGAGAGAGAGACACACTGAGAGACACAGAGAGAGAGAGAGGTTTCACATTGTGATGGGGGATGAAATGTGTGACAGTGTTGACCTGTGATCAGTTTATTGATCCATCAATCAATCTGTTTAATCTGTTCTTTCGTTCAGAGCTTAAATTAAGTAAGCAAGTTAATAAAGAAAGAAAGAACTTGGCTCCTAGGGTTAAGGTTAGGGTTAGATTTAGATTAGCTAATTGATAATCATATTAATAAAAGATGCTCATTGCAGTATTAAGAGGCATCGTGGTTCGCCCCGCCTTGGCTTTGTGTGCATAGAGTTTACATGCTTGGTCGGATTCCTCCAGGTACTCCGGGTTCCTTCTACAGTCCAAAGACATACAGATTAGGGTGACTGGCGTTTCCACATTGCCGCGAGTGAATCTGAGTGCTTGTGTCCTGCGATGGATTGACACCCTGTACAGGGTCGACCTCGCCTCGTGCATCCACTCCAGGCCTCCTGTGACCCTGTACAGGATGAGCGACGTAAGGAACAGAGAGAGTGAGAGTGAGCGCTGTTGTACAGGAAGCCTAACTTTTTAGTGTTGCTTTCCTTCTTCACTTTGTCCTTCTGTCCTTAATTTCATTCATCCTTTATTCCTTATTTAAGAAAATTAAAGCACAGAAGGTTTCCATTTGCTTGCTTAGGTACTCAAAAGCGAGGGTTATATTGAGGTTTCGGCATAACATAAATGAGCTTCATAAATAATTGAGCAATAAATAAACAAGTGTTGTCATCTCATTATATTCCAGACGATACTTGTTTACTTTTCACACTTCAAAAGTTAATTTTGCTACTGTATGATTAAAATTTCGGTTTGAACTCGATTTTATTTTGTAAGTTTGTAATCCAACATTGTGTAGATTTTATTTTATTTTTATCTTAATTGTACTTTTTGTGTAAAATTTTAGCTTGTCGTGTAAACTTGTCAACATTTTAGCTTGTCAGTGTAATTTATAATCTTTTTATTTTTTGTTACTGAAAGTTGTGTAAGGATTTCACTCCACGCCGTAGTGGGTGTTAGAAATAAAATTTAACTTTATATAACTTATAAAGTTGCAGTTCTATTATGTTTAGATTCTGTATGATGATTAACTCTATAGTATATTTTATATCAAAATTTTATGTCGTTAGGTTAAGGTCCTCACAAGTATAATAAGACGAATGCATATATATATGTGTGTGTGTGTGTGTGTGTGTGTGTTACTTTGGTTACTAATGGTTTTTAATTAAGTGAATGTGTGAGTGCGGAAGAGAGTGTGTAAAGATAGAATAAGCCTTTGGAGTCCAGCCAAAGGTCCCCACAAGTATAGCAACATCTGACACTTTTGACCTTGTGGAGAAAACATTTCCTTTTTGGTTACTGAGATTAGGTTTAGGGTTTATATTAAGTTTTTTAGCTCTACTAATAAATTTGTCAGTCTCCACAAGCACACAAACTTATATTTGTGTGTGAACATGTTTTATGTCACAATGGACCAGATGTCCCCATAAAGATAAAGGTTTGACCTTGTGGAGACAGTGAACTGTGTTTGGTTTTGGTCACAGAGAGTAACGTACTGTAAGTGTGGGATT